>ML109188.1:0-44706 GCA_003697995.1 Taxidea taxus jeffersonii
AAAAAAAAATATTTTTCTTGGTTATTTATAGGAATATAAGGTTGAGAAATGCTTAGCCACTGGGGGACAGTTATGGGCAAGGAGGGACCTATCTGAGATTAAATGACAATCAAGTAACTTTGAAGCTCTCCTTACAGCTTCTCACTTCTTTTACTCCATCTCGGGAGAGAGCAAAACCTTGAAGGTAGATATGATGGGTAAATATTAAATAGCATTTTCTCATTGTGAAAATCTGAGTTTTATATTTGAATATTTTATATTGTAAGAGAATGAGTTCCTTGGTGGTTAGGGACATTTCTGGATTGTTTTGCAAGCTGAAATCTGGAACACAGTAGATTATTTTAGAATTTAATTTTGTTGAAATAATTACATCAGTGATATGGTTATGAATAACATGAGAATATGATAATCTGAAGTATGATGCTCTGGAATAAGAATTAATTTGATGAAGCAATCTTGAGAATCAACAAATTCTTTCCTTATCTGACAAAAAAGAGATATTCCCAAAAAACAAAAAAAAACCACCAAAAATTTATCGTAAATCTCCTTCCTGGGAATAATATCAACCAGGGATAATTGAGTCTAACCAAGGAGAGGAGATAAAAATAAGTTCACACCATACCAAGACAGACATTATCATAAACTATACCTCCTGTTTATTCTCCCAAGAACCCATTTATCTTTCCTAAAAAGTTTTTTTCTCTCCCATATGTAGGGTCCCTCCCAGTTCAATTCCCCTATTAAATATTAATAAATATTATACTTACTAATGTATGCCTTTTCTCTTATTAACTGGTCCGCTGTTTGTTTAATTCACAGACTCCTCAGCTACTATATCTAAGAGAATCACAGAAAAGTTTTTCCTCTTCTACAGTTAAGAATTCTAAAAATTGGTTGAAAAATAATGAATAAGCTGTTTATACTTATAAGTGATAAGCCATTTGCATGAGAAAATTTTCATGGTTTGTACATTTGTTTATATTTTCACTTTCTTTTCTGAATAACTGCACAAATAATTACAGACAGCATATTTTGCATTACTTTTGCTTTGTGGAGTAATGGTTTCCAAAGTTAATCTAACTATCTTATCTTAATAAGATAACTTCAAATTTGTGTACACCTTTCACAATCTAGAAATTGTAATTATACTAGTATTCGTGGAAACTTAATCAGACTTATGCTTAATCATTCCTTTAATTATGATTGGGTTAACCATATGCTAGACTCTATAAATGACTCACTAAGTTAATGACAAGCAATATTGCTTGTTCAGAGGCATATGAGAATAAAACACAAGATGCAGCTTTGGAGGAAGAAGAAAACTGCTTAGCTAACCTTCTGTTAACACTTAACATAGCAAATGCCAATGAGTGTTGGCAGTAACTTAGCTCATTTTTGAAAACTGGTATTAATACTGAGTACAACTTTAAATTATTTTACTTGAGGTTTTCAAATCTGAATTAGCCTGTTCCTATTCTTTGTTCCAAAATGCCTCTTACCTATAGCACTTTTTCTCCACTCTGTGCTCAATCATTCTTTTAAAATTATATTAAAGATACAACCCAGCAATTGGACTCCAGGTATTTACCCATAAAAATACAAAAATACTGATTCAAAGGGATACATACACACTGATGTTTATAGCAGCATTATTAACAGTAGCTAAATTATGGAAAGAGCCCAAATGTCCAACTGATGAATGGATAAAGAAGATGTGCCACATATATACATATATGTGCTATATCTATATATATAATGGAATAATATATATATAATACATATTACATATATATATACAGGAATATTATGCAGTCATAAAAACGAATGAAATCTTGCTGTTTGCAATCATGTGGATAGAGCTAGCGTATATTATACTATGCAAAATATGTGAATTCCCCCTTCAATTTTTGTGAATAAGATAAAAAAAGCTTCTTATGTGAGTGTTCAGGTAGGTAATAAGTAGTTTAATACACTGTTAAAAAAAAATAGCACTGGCTTTGAGGCCAGTTAGATGTAGGAAGCCGATCACTTGCCTTTTATTGTCATCTTGGGCAAAAATCCTAATCATTCTCTATGTCCACATTGTTCTCATCTGTAAATGAACTAATCATCAGTAACAAAGTTTCTTATCTAATGTTGGCCATCATGATCATTGCTAAAAATATACGCATTAGGAATAATAAATTTTGTTCTTATCTATTTATTTATTCACATGTCCTCATATATTTACATAATTATTACTGCAGGTCCATAACCCCTTATTTGAAAAACATTTTAAATCTAGTTAAGTTTTGGAAGTCAGGATTCCGGTTACATTTGTATTTCTGCATTGAACGTATGACTATTTGTATTAACTGTGCTAAACAAATCACCTCATTTCACTTGAAGTCATGCTTTGCACAAAATGCATTTGCTGAAAAATTTTTTAAAACTTTAACATTTGTGGACTTTAAGAATTTCACACTTGAGGTCATGCTTTGCACAAAATGCATTTGCTGAAAAATTTTTTTAAAACTTTAACATTTGTGGACTTTAAGAATTTCACAATTATGAATAATTATGACTTTCAGAATTATGGTAGCTATATAATTTATTTCAAAATGCACACTTTTAATGTAAAAATGGGTACTGTTAATGCTTATGTTAGGACCACAATTGGTTACTGAGACTCTCTCAGGTAAACCAGGATGGATAGTCATAGAGACTGAGGATCTGTACTACCAAAGCATTGTTTTGGGCATTTTGGAAATAATAATGATAAGTTATATTTCTTGTTTATTTAAATTATTTACATTTGTGCATATTTATTTATTTATTTATTTATACTACAGCCTGATTCCATTAAAAAGATAAATGAATTGGCAAGGTGTTCTACTTTTGAAAAGTTGGAATTTGAAAGCAAAACTGAGTTTGAATTATTGCTTTTGCCTATTGTTACTTATGTGTCATTGGCAAGTTACTATGAACATTGGTTTCCTCATCTGTAAAATGGTTATAATAGTAAAACTATAAATAGTAAATCTCTAACAGGTTATAATACTATCAAACTCATAGGTTTGTTTTGAAGACCCAACGATAAATATATTGAGACCTTCCTGAACTACTTCCCCTCAAAATTATTCAAACTATAAGTGGTAGTAGTAGTATCCTATTTTCCTATAGCCTAAGGTAACTTAAAATAAAATGTTATTTACTTATTTATTTATTTATTTTTTAAAGATTTTATTTATTTGACAGACAGAGGTCACAAGTAGACAGGGAGGCAGGCAGAGATAGAGAAGGAGAAGCAGGCCCTCCACTGAGCAGAGAGCCTGACATGGGGCTCGATCCCAGGACCCTGGGATCATGACCTGAGCTGAAGGCAGAGGCTTTAACCCACTGAGCCACCCAGGCACCCCTATTTATTTATTTTTAAGATAAAATATAATTTGTAGTGAATATGTATACAAATTAATTGATATTGCTATTTTCTTTAATTAAATTTCTCTTTCTAGGCATATGGCTAGATCATAGTTTAGTGCAAATTTTGTAGGTATCTTTATATGTTTTATGGGGAAATTTGATTCTTTCACTAATGTAAGATGAACAGAAGAGCATTTGACACTTTTGAGCAAAAGGCTTTAAAAACCAGTATATGGTTTTTCAACTTGCTGTCCTTTGACATAGTGACTAATGATGCTCCAGATCTAGAGCTTTTGACAGAATGAGTCCCATGATAGAACATAGTAAGAGTAACAAATAAACATTTATTGTTTTAAGTCAATAAGATTTTGAGGTTGTTTTCTTCTGGCCCATAGCCCAGCACTACATGATTGAATATATGTATTAGTTGAGGGTTTAATTTTGTCCCCTTCCAAAAGGTATGTTGAAATCCTAACCTCCAGTACCTATGAATGTGACCTTACTTGAAAATACGGTTATGCAAGTATTAGCAAATGAAAATAAGATCATATATTGGACTACGCTGATTCTTAATTCAGTAATTGATATTGTTAAAAGAAGAGGAAAATTTGGATATGAAGACATAAAAAGACAATGGGTGTGATGAAGGAGGCAGAGAATGGAGGATGCAACTGCAAGCCAAAGACCACCACGGACTGCTGGCAGCCAAGAGAAGCTGGGAGAGGGGCAGAGAATAGACTCTCCTCCACAAAGAGCCAACTTGGCCAACACTTGGATTTCAGACTTCTAGTCTGCAGAACTGTGAGAAAACACAGCTATGCTTTTAAGCCACCCAGTTTGTGATATGTTGTTAAAGCAGACTTCTCTTTCTTCCTCTCTTCTTTACTCCCTCTCTCCCTCTTTCTTCTTTCCTTTTCCTTCTCTTTCTTTCATTCTTTCTTTCTCTTTTCTTTCTCTTTCTCCTATCTTTCATCTATCTATCTATCATCTATCATTAGTAGTTCTCAATTTTCAGTGTACACAAGATCCCTTGTGCTAGCCCAGGTATTCTGATTCAGTTGATCTTGAGTGGGGATCAAGGATTTGCAGTTTAATTAAATTCCAAAAGTGGTTTTGATACTAGTAGTTCCCATGACCAAGTATAGGGAAAAACAGGCTTAACTGATACCATGATTCTGTGTAGATTAACATGAGTTTATTGGTACCATAAGGATAAGCAAAGAATCCTGTAGCAAAGGAATGTCATGAGTAAAGTTACTATAGGAATAATGTTTGAGATATTCCCAGAAAGAAAAGGGTCTAAATTTGGTTGATGCTCAAGGTTGTGTTGTCAGTTCTGCAAAGATAGATTAGGAGCAGACTATGAAATTCATTAAATGCTTAGTACTATTATTACAATTTTAATCCAGAAGGATCTGGAAAGACATTCATTTTATTTTATAGTTTGGGGAAACCAGAGGTGGCAATTCATTAATTTCCTGAAGAATGCAAGAAAAATCTTTACTGAGCTAGGGTGTCTCCCCCATACACACTGTCCTGAAAAACTCCGTATAGCATTTCGTTTTGGAAGTAAGACTGATGATCTAATTGCAAAGCATTCTGCTAGAAATAGAACCAAGACACTAGATTTCAAAATTAGATCTCTTTGTCTAAAACTAAGTGCCTCGATTACCAGGTGATTTTGAAGAGTGTAAGGATAGATGATTTGATAGAGTTGAAGAGAGGCTTAAGACCAACATAATAGCATGTAGGAAAGGAAATTAATACTCATTGTATTTTGAATGTCAGCCATTTGCCAGCTACTGAATTAGGAATTTAATTATAGAATCTTTATTTAATGCTCACAATAATATTCTAAGATAAAATCATATCTAATTCAGAGATAAATTCATTAATGTTTAGAAATTAAATACCTTGTCTAAGATAGTAAAGCAGAGATTTAAATCCATGTCTCAATTCCTCTAAGCTAGTGTTCTATGTAATACTTTCATAGGGATATTTTAAATTCATTCCACAACCATTAACTTTGGGCTTTTTATTAATCTCTTTTAAAATAGTTCAACTCAATGGGGATATTTCCATATTTTAAAATATCAGATTATTGATTAATATTATTTTAGTGGGGCGCCTGGGTGGCTCAGTTGGTTAGGCGACTGCCTTCGGCTCAGGTCATGATCCCAGAGTCCCGGGATCGAGTCCCACATCGGGCTCCCAGCTCCATGGAAGCATGTCTGCTTCTCCCTCTGACCTTCTCCTCGCTCAGACTCTCTCTCACTGTCTCTCTCTCAAATAAATAAATAAAATATTTAAAAAATATATTATTTTAGTGGAGGTTAAAATTTCCATATTTATGCTCTAGGGTACAAAAACTTGCCACACAATCTATCAAAAAAGGCTTGCCAGGGGCAAGGATTTCTTTAAATCCCTCTGCTGTGATTTTTTTTTTTTTTAACTTGGCTTCATTGTCCCTTTGCTCTTTAAATTTAATACCCCAACAGTGCTTTGAGGCAGTTTTTACAACTGTGCACAATTCTTCCACAGCAGTGGAGTGGTATATTCAGGGTATAGGTAGGATCCTGTAAAAACTGCCTCAGATATAGGTTTTGTAAGGTTCATTTTCAGTAAGGTGGGTCTAACTTGCTGCTTGAAACTGACAATTCTGTGCCTAATTGAGCATGCAGTTACACTTCAACGTGCAGTAGCATTTTCATGAAGTAGCTTAGACAGCATAAAGCCCCAGGGCATTGAGCACAATAGGAGCAATGTAAGGAAATTTGGCAAATCCTTGTGAGTCTGCATTGGATTTCCACTTCAGTTACTACTCCTATTCGGCATTTTCTGCCTTTTTTTATACCCGCATGTAATCAATCCAAAAGCAATAAAGTCTAATACAGCAAAATGATGTCTTCTATTTGTAGAATAATATTATATAAGATTTACATCATTTCATATATTTTCTTGTTGTAAAACAGACTCAGAAGGGCACATACAAATGGATTTTTCAGACTCCTGAATTTTAGATAACAGTAACAAAATTATTTCAAGTGAGACTTTCAGTTTTACTCCAGAACTAACAATATAAATTTATATGTCATTTGACTTCTAGGCTCATTTGTTTAACATTAGTTGCAAAACCAGAAAACATTTGATTATTCTCTGAAGTCACTGTGATGAAATGTTTTAGTTCACTAGAAAAAAAATTGTAACAGCCAGAATAGTCTTCCCTATATATTTAGCTATTGTAAATGTAAGGAAATTCGCTTTTCATTAAACTCATAAAATTAATCACAAAAAATATACCAAATCTGTCATGAAATTTCACTGAAATATGGAAATAAATAAAAATGATATAACTTCTTATGGACCAACAAAGGGTGGGGAGGGAATGAGAGTAGAAAAGGTAGTAGTAAGAAAAGTTAATACATTTTTATAAATGGAAAGCTGATAGCTAATTGATAACTGGCTGCTTATCAGGGTGAAAGATGCTACAAATTCAGAGCCCATATAAGACAATGTCAAGAAGAAATTTGATTCTTTCTTTAGGATCCCAGAAAAGTTCAGCCACAGTGACATTAAGAACCTTAAAAAGTAAGGATAAAGTGTGGTTTTGAAATTAATCATTGCATGAAAGTCTGTGAAGGAAGCAGCTCCACATTGAATTTCCACCACCTATTGCAGCAAATTCATTGAGCTCTACCTTCCATACCATCCAGCCAACCCCTCAAGAGGTTAGAAAATTATTCCTTAAAGATAATTGGTAGAACTCAGAACTCAGCGAAAGCATGGGGCAAAGTAGAAGTCTAATTTTATTATTTGGCTACTAGTATATTAACCCCAAGCTTATAATTTAAGGCAGAAAAATTGGAGATTTTTCATGGGTAAACAAATTGGAGGAAGATAATCTCCCATAAAACCTGCACCCCTGGCAAAAAAACAAAACAAACAAAGAACAAACCTGGAAAGGATAACTGACATTACAGAATTTTCAAATGGAAGGGCTGGTCAAGGGTTGGTACACTCTTATTCTAAAAGGCCAGATAGTATTTGGGGCCTTGCAATCTCAAAGGCAAATTAGAGGCAATGATATGTGTGTACACACACACACACACACACACACACACATACACACACTATCTGTCATATGTTACATATATGATATGATATATGATATGTATATATATGTATCTATACACATATATCTCTCTCTCAAAGGAGACGAAAACAAATTGGTAGAACAGAAAAAGAAGCATGTGGGGAAATTATTCCCCCTGGTCTCTTACTTGTACACAAAATGATGACTTCATGAGGCAAATCCACCTGGGGTGGTCTCTGTCTATGACTCATTAAAGAAAGAACCAACTTTAGTCTGGTAACAGAATCCTTCCTCTATAATTTTGTCACATCAAGCATGTTATATAAATGGAATCATACAGTATTTAATCTTTCAATATCGGCTTTGTTCACTCAGAATCATTCTTTTGAGATCCATCCAACTCATAGTGTATGTCAATAGTATAGTCCTTTTTATTGCTCAGTAGTATTGAACAGTTTGCTTAAGTGGTTGCCCCTTGAAGGGCACTTGGCTCATTTCCAGGTTTCGGTTATTACAAATAAATTTGTTACGAACATAGGTGTACAAGTTTTTATATGGACATACGTGTGGTATTGTAGAGAAAATATCTTCTTGTTTTTGCATGGTTCAGGCTTTACAAACAGACTTACTAAGGCCTGGGTCAAAGAAGTCTTGGAAGTTACTGACAGATAAGAGATTTAACTCTCCAGTGGTAAATGTTTGCATTTCAAAGCAGGATGAGCCCTGGATACATTGTATAGGTTGTAAACTAGATGGCTCTGTTTTTTTTCATCCTAGAGACATTTATTTACAGTGCAAAGGGAAAGTACCTATGAGCTTTCTTTCCCCTTTTCATCCCAAGGAGCATTTGTCTATATTAGAAACAATGATTTCCCTTTTTCTCTCAGCAGTTGGGGAGAGGGAGACAATTGCTTTTCTACATAAATTCTCAGATTCATATTTTTGGGTTCCTAAATTACAGTGCAGTTCATGATCTTTAGGGTGATATTTATCTTGCTCTCTTTGTATCAACCCAGAAGATGGAAGAATTGGGAAAAGTGGAAACAAAATAGTTATTGTGTTACTTAGTGATTAAATTGTCTTGGCCCAAAATACTTATGTCTACTTTGAGGATATTACAAATTAATATAGTCATTAAAAGTTACAATATGTTTTTACTTATCTGGAATATAGATCCAAGAGTATGATTGCTGGATTGTATCATAGGTATATCAATACCATTTAAAACATCTTCCATTATTTTTCCCAATAGATGTACTCGCTCACAGTCTCAATCAGTACTGTATAAAAGTTACAGTTTTTCTGAATTCTACAGTACTTGGTATTGCAAATTTTTTTTTAAAATTGACTGTTCTAATAAGTACATAATGATATTTCATTATGGTTTCAATTTGACTTTCCCTAATGTTGACATATTGAATCTCTTTTCATGTATTTACTTGATATCACTACAGGTTTCCCTCACTCCCTGAAAGTGCATATTATGTCACTTCACTTTCCCAAAAGACCGACATCAGTACCTATTTCTGCTAACTGATAAAAATCCAAAAATGACTTCTGCATTTATGAAATACTGATTGCTTCTTCACTTTCCACCATTTTGACTTAACAAAAAATTTCATAAGAATGTTCTACTTTGGGATAGCATGGGAAACCTGCATATCCTCTTTGGTGAAGTGTCTATTCATATCTTTTGCTCATATTCTAATTGTAGTGCTTGCTTTTTTACCGTTAAGTTTTGAGAGTTCTTTATATATTCTAGATCCAAGTCTTCTGACAAATAAGTGGTTTGAAAATAATTTCTCCCAGTCTGTAGCTTGCCTTTTATCCTTTTAACTGAGTCTCTCAGAATAAATAAAGCTTTTTAATCTTGATAAAATTTAATATATCAATTTATTTTATGTATTACATTTTTGGTGCTACATCTAAGGATTCTTCCCTAAATTATGGGCCATGATGAATTTAAACTCTCTTCATAACCAAAGTTTTTTTTCTTTTTTCTTCTTTTAAAGATTTTATTTATTAATTTGACTGAGAGAGAGATCACAAGTAGGCAGAGAGGCAGGCAGAGAGAGAGGGGGAAGCGGGCTCCCTGCTGAGCAGAGAGCCAGATGTGGGGCTCCATTCAAGGACCCTGAGATCATGACCTGAGCCAAAGGCAGAGGCTTAACCCACTGAGCCACCCAGGTGCCCACAAAACCAAAGTTTCATGTTATTTTGTTTTCTACTTAAATCTATAATCCATTTGAGCTAATTTTTAGAGATCTCAGAAATAAACACTCACATATATGTTCAACTAATATTTGACAAGGGAGTTAGGAATAGTCAGTGTGGAAAGGATAGTTTCTTCAGTAGGTCACTGATGTTGTAGAAACTGGATATTTATATGCAAAAGAATAAAATTATGCTCCTATCCATTCACACACACAAAAAAAAAATCAAAATGGATTAAAGACTTAAATGTAAGAAATGGAACTATAAAAACATTAGAACTAAAAAATAGGGGGAAAGCTCCTTGACATTGATCCTGGCAGGAATTTTTTGGATGTAATAGAGAAAGTAGAAGGAACAAAAACAAAAACCAACAAGTGGGACTACATCAAACTAAATAGTCTGTGAACAGCATAAGAAACAATTAACAAAAGGAAAAGGCAACCTCAGAATGGGAGAAAATATTTGCAAACTATGTATTTGCTAAGGATTTATACTAAAATAAATAAGGAATTCGTACAACTCAATAGTAAAAAAGATCTGATTAAAATGGGTAGAGGGACTGAATAGACATTTTTGCAAAAAAGATCACAAATGGCTAACAGGTATATGAAAAAGCACCCAACATCACTAGTATTAGGAAAATGCAAATCAAAACCACAAGGAAATACCATCTTACACTGTTTAGAATGGCTATTATCAAAAAGACAAGAAATATCAAATGCTGGTAAGCATGTGGATAAAAAGGAACCCCTGTGCAATGTTGGTAGAAATGTAAATTCGTGTAGCCACTGTATAAACATCATGGAGGTTCTTCAGGGAATTAAAAATAGAACCATCCTATGATTCAGCAGTGCACCTTCTGGATATACACATGAAGGGAAGAGAAACAGAATATCAAAAGGTATCTGTCATCCCATGTTCACAATAGCCAAGATATGTGAATAACTTAAGCGTCCACTTACAGAAGAATGAATTAAGGATATGTGATCTAAATCTATATCCCTATCTCTCTCTCTCTACCTATCTATGCAATAGAATTATTCATCCATGAGAAAGAAGGAAATCAATATTTGTATTGACCTTGAGGTCATATACTAAGTGAAATAGGTCAGACAGAGAGAGATAAATACAGTATGATCTCACTTGTATGCGGACTCTAACAAGCAAACTCATGTAAGCAGAGAATGAAACAGGTTGTCATGAGCTATTGCGTGGGGAAAATAAGGAGATGATGGTCAAAGGGTATAAATCTCAAGTTATAAGGAGAGAAAGTGCCAGGGATCTAATGTACAGTATGGTGACAATAGTTAACAGTATTGTGTTGAAAGCTGCTATGAGATTAAATTTTCAATGTTTTTACCATAACAAAAATAATATGGTAATTGTATGAGGTGAAGGATATATTAATCTTATTGTGGTAAACACATGAAATATGCTTGTATCAGATCATCACATTACACACCTTAAACTTACACAGTTTTACATGCTAAACATATCTAAATAGATCTGGGAAAAGTGTTAAAATACAAGTATTTTATTATTATCAAAATAAAGATGTGGTCAGGAAAAGGATCAAGAAAACTATTGGGTTTAGAATATTTCAGAGAAACAGAAGTGATTTCATTTATGGAAATTTAGGATGTTTTTAGTGATACCATGTTGCCTTCTAACATTAATAGTACAATTCCAAGGATACTCCCACAGAAAATATAAAGAGTTACACTGACCAGTCCATTTCAGTTCTGACTTCATACTTCTCCCATCACATATCACCAAAATAAACCAATGATCATAAAACAAACAAGCAACACAGATCATTATCCAAACTGATGAGAAATCCTAGCTTTCCAATGCAAATTTCATTTACAATTTGACACTTGAATTATTGCTTAGTTTTTCAATTCTTGAAGTGCAACAATACTAAGCGATTGGTGAAGCCTGGCTCCACTGGAAATCTTTATGAACACAAAGGATGCCTCTACTTGAAAAGGAAGGGTTAGAAAATGTGAAGTAACAACTTACAGATTAATTTCTTGCATAAAAAAAGAAGTAATGAGATGAAAATCACTGCTAGGAAGATTAATTTTGGGAAAGAAATGCGATTATTCTGTATTTTAGGTGAAGAAAGAAGATATAAAACTTAGAGATATTATAAAAAGATTAAGGAATTTGAGAAATTATATTCGGTGCCTATGACATACAGGCCTTCAGTGGATATTACTGAATGATTCAGATAGTAAGTGCTATGCATTTCAAGAAGACAGTTATTATTTAATAATTATCAACAAAACTACTTTTAGTAATTCTGTTTTTAGAAAAATACATTTGAAAATAGATGTATATTCTTTTTGTTGTGCTATAATCATTTAAGAATTAATGTATTCATGGTCAATTAGGCTTTGATGATGAAAGGCCCCAGTGTTTTCCTCTAAACAGATACATAATTTTTACTTTGTTACTAAGAAAGAGAAACAGATTCCCTGAATTTTGCCTAAGAATGCATAACTGGAATATTGCCTAAAGAAGGTGAGACTTAATTTTTATGATGCCAACAAACAGAGTTGACTAATAAAATGTATGATTTTTATCTGGCTTTTTTGCTTTACAGGGTTACGTGTCCTGCTAAGATTCATTTTGCTGTTTTTGTGTTTTGTTTTTTAACATAGTATTATGAGAAAGGGAAAGATAGAACAATACAAATAGAGAAAGACATATGGATAGAGAGAGAATGGAAGATGGAGAGAGAATCTAAGGCTGTAGGAGAGGCTTTGAGAAACTTCCTTAAACATAATCTCGAACATAACTATTGTAGAAGATGAGGGTCAAATACTATATTATGTGCTTATTGATTTTGATGAATATGGTGTGTAAGAAATTGAGGAGATATGGAAAGAAAATAAGAAGAAAAAATAATTGTCTAAGTGTTTGATAAACAGGATTTCTGTTTAATTTCATGTATTATATTTTTATTAAAGGAATTAAACCCCGAATATACATCCACATTATATAAAATTTAAATCTATAAATAAATGTGTCTTGAGCTTGAAAATTATTCTTAATGACAATTGTGTAGAACATATAGTTTCACCATGTCACTTTAAATGTTTTAAATATTTTGTGTGTGAAATAAAAAATTATCCTTTTGAACTTGCTTCTGTAATAATGAGACCCATTATTTTTCCTATCAGAGTATATAAATTGCATTGTAATTGTTTCCCTGTTATTATAAACTTCTCTAATCTTACCTTCCTTCTCTGCTTATAAAGTGTAAAATTGGATTCCCTAATATTAAAAATAAATTTTATTGACCTTATATAGTGAATATTAATCACTTTTCTGAAGCTCCTGGCATCCAAAATTTAAGCTCCAGTGAAGTGACTTATACTGTCATGGCGTTATTAATTAGTATATTCACTCACTCATTATTCATTATGGCCTAAAGCAGTTTTGATCCTCAACTGTTCTCCCATAGCTGAATAGTTTGGCTAATTGGGGCATGAACTAAACTCCTTAAAATGTTTTGCATTTGTTTCTGAAGTAGGACAATGGGTTGGCTTTAATGTATTTTCTCCCCATATATTCTAAAATCAAAGAATAAGGCTACACCTGCCTGACATGCTTTTGTTCCTGTTCTCTAAATGCTATTTAGAGCTCCTCTCTAATATTAGAGGAAATACTCTTTCCATTTGAGTATGTCTTGATGTGTCTAATTATTTTTTTTTCCAAACAGGGGAGTGGAATAGATAAAATATAAGGCTGAAAAAAAAAAAAAGATTATTTATTTATTTATTTGACAGAGAGAGAGAGAGAGACAGCCAGAGAGGAACACAGGCAAGGGGAGTGGGAGAGGCAGAAGCGGGCTTCCTGACAAGCAGGGAGCCAGATGCTGGGATGGATCCCAGGACCCTGGGATCATGACCTGAGCTGAAGGCAGATGCCTAATGACTGAGCCACCCCGATGCCCCAAAACTTTGGTTTTGAACCTCCAAAGTTTTATAATTTCAGCAATCTCAACATATCTACTGCTTTTATACTACTATATGAACTGACCTGGGGACAAAAAAGAAAAAAAAAAAAAGAGAGAGAAAATGGCATTTAGTATCGTTATAGAGCCTCCAAGTCTTTCTGTTTTACTCGCAACAAAATCTTACGGTAAGTTTATTAACAAACAGCAGAGTTGTTATATT
This sequence comes from Taxidea taxus jeffersonii, assembly GCA_003697995.1. Taxonomy (NCBI): domain Eukaryota; kingdom Metazoa; phylum Chordata; class Mammalia; order Carnivora; family Mustelidae; genus Taxidea; species Taxidea taxus. The sequence goes on from ML109188.1 coordinate 13,897, forward strand.
TATATTTCTCTTAGGTTCCTTATGCATATTCACACTCTGAGAAAAGAGCTACTAAATAATTAATGTCCAAAATACAATCAAGAGGAGAGATTAAAAGAAAAAGATCAAATCGTCAGTTAATGCTTATATAACATCATGAACTGATTTTAATCTCCTCAATAGATTATCATCATTTTGTAGGAAGACATGCTGGGGCTTGCAACTGGACTCAAATGAATGACAGTAATTTAGTGAATTGAATACTTTTATTTTTTTTTGCCTCATCTGAGAACGAAGAAAATAAAAGAAGGATCTGAAAGTGGACAGTCTATGTTGTTAATTATCACATCCTATGGGCTAAATAGAAAATATTTTGTTACAAGACGGTTTGCGATTATACTATTCCTATACCTCCAAGGGCTGACCAAGATCTAAGATTGAAAACATTACAACAACGGTGGTGAAAACATGAAAATATTTTGTGTGGGGAATTTATAGAGTGCAAAGATATGTTAAAGAATAATGTAACTCTTTTTAGAGTCTGACCCTTTTAGAGTCAACCATGTTCCCAATTACAGGCTCTTCCCTACAAAGAACCATTAACTTGTGTTTTATATGAAGAAGCAAAGGAAGGAACTAAAATATCTAAAATATCGGCTCTAAAATATTAGCATTACAACATTTGGTTTGAAACATTCCTTCCCATTGGTTTTGAAACTTTTTAGCATATTTTTACATATAATTTATGAGGACTACTTATTGATCTAGGTTTCACCAAAAATATTATTACTTGGTTTCCTCTCCACATCTGGCATCAACAGATAGGTAGACACATAGTAATAAGTTATTGATGTTACATTTAATCTAATGTAGGGATTCTTAATCTTGGTTGCATTTTAGAATTACCTAAGGAGATTAAAAAATAAAATACTGATTTCTGCCATCTAACCAGAAAAAGTAAATTAAGGGGTACCTGGGTGTCTCAGTTGGTTGTATCTGCCTTTGGCTCAGGTTATGATCTGAGGGTCCTGGGATCAAGCCCCATGTTGGGCTTTTTTGTGCTCTCTGTCCTGTCTCTCTCTCAAATATATAAACAAAATCTTAAAAAAATAAAAAAAGAAAGAAAGAAAAAAAATTAAATCAAGAGTTCCAGGAGTGGAGACTAGTGTTCCAAATATAGAACTTGGTTTCAGAACCATTAAGAAGTACAAAACATTTTAATGTAGTTGAGATTATTTCACTAGTCTTTTCTAATGGATGAAGAGATGCAGTTAAATAAAACAGTAATATGGCTTAATAATTCTGGAGTTATGATGATTTAAGACTTAAAATGTTTATGTGTAAAATACATTTCCTCAATTCCAATGTAAGCCACACTGCCAAGGAATATCTGTCATAGATCTATTGAAATGTATTTGAAAAAAAAAACTGTTATTTTTTGATTAGTGAATAAGGGATATAACACACAAAAGGACTATCCCCAGAAGTAGATAAACCCATAAAACGAAATATTTTTTTTTATCAACCACTTTTTAAAAACCTATTGACTTGGTCTCTGGGTTCCATTAGATTGTTCTCTGTCTTTAGCAATTTTAGGAAAATTATATCAAAAAAAAAACAAAAGTAAGTCACAGTAAAAAAAATAAATAAATAAATAAAGCTCAGAGCCTGATAGTGATTTCTGAATGATGTAAAAAAAAAAAATAATTGAGGGGTGCCTGGGTGGTTCAGTGGGTTAAATCCTCTGCCCTCGGCTTGGGTCATGATCCCAGAGTCCTGGGATCGAGCCCCGCATCGGGAAGCCTGCTTCCTCCTCTCTCTCTGCATGCCTCTCTGCCTACTTGTGATCTCTCTCTCTGTCAAATGAATAAATAAAATCTTAAAAAAGAATAACTGAAAACAGTTGTTAGAAAATGTTATTGGGATTCGATAAAGAAAAGACACAGTGCCTGACTTCTGGAAACTGATCTAATTCTTACATCTAGACCTCAATGCCTTTACACATTTATTTGATGCTTATAGCTAAGCCTTATTATTCTCCTGTTGAAGATAAACAATCTCACAAAGCATTTACTTCAAACAAGGGCACTAAGTAGCCAACAAAATACCAAATATCTTCTTTTCTTACTAAATGGGTAACTGCTATTTTTAGCTCAGTTACAATTTTATTCTTCCAGTTTGTCCTGCTTATAGGTAATTATTGAGATACAAAATTATAAACTTTCTCCAGCTTTCTGACAACAATCCAGAGTGAAACTCTGCTTCCCTAGGCTCTCCTCAAAATTATCCACCAAAGCCCAAATTCTTAACAGACTTTTTGTAATACTTGTTTAATAAAATACCTACCCTATGCTTCCCCCATCTTGTACATTTTCCCTCATTGAAGTGAATAGTAAATCCACCTTTTAAAGTATAGGTATGTATATGGTGGTCTTTGGATGAAGGATATTGACAAGTTCTCTATGAGTGAATGTCTACATGCTGTTTCAGCAGATGGCATCACTTTACAAACACATTTTTATTTTTTTAAAGATTCCATTTATTAGAGAGAAAGCATATGTGCATAGAGGGAAGGGGCAGGGAGAGAGGGAAAGAAAGAATCCCAAGCAGACTCCACGCTGAGCTTGGAGTGCAAGGCAGGGCTCATCTCAAGACCCTGTGACTATCACCTGAGCCAAAATCAAGAGTCAGATGCTTAACTGACTGAACCATCCAAGAGCTCCTATAAATTTATTTTTAATCTTGTAGACTCAGAAGCACAAATTTGCTCACTGAAATAAATAATTCACCTTTCATTGGTTGCATTCCCAACCAAGTGACTGATTCTAGGATGAGAGATGGTATTTCCAAGAGTACCTAAAACTCAAGGTCCTTTGGCAGGTTGCTCACCCCCCCCCTCCCCTTGCAGCAAGCAAGATTATGTGGGAAACCAAACTACCAAATTTTATCTCGAGTGTGTTTTGATAAAGTATGGAATTATACCTACTGGAAATGGGCATGGGCAAATAATGAATTAAACACTTAATAGCATCAAAGAAAAAATAGTCTCAACAGGGATATTAAATCCTTTGGATGGAGGACATGCCTCTTTGGACATTGCTGGAAAGAGAACTGCCACTCTTTTGCTGAGACTATTCTCTACCTAGCTCTGCTTTGTTCTCTTATTAGTATATTCATTATTTAGATAGTAGTATATTAAATCTGGTTAATTCAACTATCACTAGCTTAGAGCTGTTCTACTTCTCCTAAATTTGCTTCTACTTTCTGAAAATCTTTATGTATTGATATAGAGATTAAATCTCAGTAGAAGATTATTTATTTGATGACACCAAATTCTTGCCTCCTTTCCCTTTTAGTTCCTACACTTAAAAAGGATTTTATTCCTATAATAATGTAGTATAGCTTGAGTCTTTGATGTTTCTTGATTATCCTGATATTTCAATAGATATTTTTATAATTTTTTTCTTCTAGTTTTGTTGCGATTAATGTAGAGCATGAAATCATCCATAATACCTGGCTTGTTAAAATGCAACACAGAGGCTGCCGGGGGTGAGGGAAGGTTTTGGAGAAGGGGTAGGCCTTTGGAATACTGACCAGCCTGACCACTCTGCCACAGGAATGCCTTGGGGAGATGCCTTTCCCAAAGCTTTCTTAGCCCAAACACCCACCCTGTGATCTAAGAGATGTACGCATTGTCCCCGGGCTATGTTTAGCAGCACTCCTAGAATTAGCAGATTAGCATATTATATCTTTCCCTTAAACAGATCCTCCAAGTTTCAATAAGACCCCCTGTCACACTTCCCGTGCATGAGAAACAGTGATAAGGATTTGTGATTATCCTGAAGGACCAATAAAAGTGGGAACAAAGAAGGGCAAAGGGTCTTCATTTCTGAGCACTGACACCCTTGCCTTCTCTATTTCATAGCAAAGTTTGGAGTAATCTTTCATCCATCAGCACAGGGATTGCTTGCCATTCCTGGCATAGTGTATGTGCCTCAAGCCTGTCAAACTCTAAGGTATCCAATTAGTTCTTTCAGATTGTTCAATCAGAAAATGTATTACTATATATGAACACAAATTTATGACATTTTTTAAATGTATCTTTCAGTGCAGGCAGCCTTAATGTCCACTACTCTTCTATCTTTCTCTGATCACATTTTCATATCCATGTGCAGTAAACCTCCATTCTAAATAACTGTGAGAGTTTCCAATTATTTCAGTTGTCTGAGAATGCTGATATACCCTTGTTATTACATTTCACTTTTACTCCAAATTGTCTGAAGCTTCTTCCTAACTATCCACACCTATTTTGTTATAGCTTACCCTCTGGGATGCAGTGTGAGGAGTAATGACTTACAGGTTACAAGGAGAGATGCAAATACATAAGACTGTTCAGACATACCTGACTAAAATTTATAGTCACAACACTAAGTACCTTAAATGCATTATTTCAGTTAATTCTTATAACTTCCTTATGCTGGACTATATACAAACATTGATAAAAACAGCATTTTACAAATTAACAAACTGTATATTAAAGTGAAATTACTTGCTTAGGATTACATATAACATATGATGGAATTTATATTTGAATCTAGTACTCTGGAAATTATCTAATCTGTATAATAAAGGTGCTGAATACCATTCTACTAGTTGTGGAGTTTAGATTTATTCTAATGACTTTCTTTGAAATAATGATTAAGAGAAAGTGAAAGCTGTGTTCAAATTTCAATACAATTGTATAATAGGCAAATCCCATTATTTTAAATCATAAATGTATTAATTAATTCAACAATAATTGAGTACCAACCATGTGTCAGATACCAATATTAGCACTGGGGTTATAAGTGATTAAAGATAAAGAGATGCAAGGAAATAAACAAAATAATTGCATAAAGGAATTAATAATAAACAAAGAAGACTAATTCAAGCAAAGTTGTTAATTTGGAATAAAGGGGAGGAAAGAGATGAAAAAATTTAGACATAGATCTTGAAAAGGACTTGTTGAGTGATCAGTTGTGGAGGGTATAGAAAACTAAAGATGCATAAAGGATGACTTTCATTTGGATGAGCAACTGGAAGAATGGTGGGCCACATACTGATATGGAAAATTCTAAAAGAAAGACCAGGTTGAAGGGAGTGGTAAATAATGAATTTTGAGGGGTTAAGTTTTAGAGGTGAGATTAATTAAATATTTGGAAGTAGGGGACTAGAGATGAAAAGAGAGGTTCATGCTTGAGATATTACTGCATCAAAATAAGATGGAATTTAAAGTCATTCAGGTTAATGAGGTCATGCTGGGAGTGAATCTTGATAAAGAAGTGAAAGAACTATGTAAGTGAACCATGATGTGCTTTTCAAGCATTTAGCAATTTAGCACTGAATATAAAATTAAAGAACAGATAGATTTCTCTCTCTGTCTCTCCATAAATAATTATATAGATAGATGATAGATACATTTTTTTACATTGCATGTACACATGTATACATTCTTTACATGATTTGTAACCACATTGTTTTTATATCTGGAGTTTTCATATTGCAATTTAATTTCATAATTATCCTCAGAGAACTTCCTTTAAAGATTTTATTTTTTAACACTTAATTATATCCTGGCACTTAATTACCCAAAAATGAATTGGGAGAACTTGGGAGGAAGACATAAAGGTGAGGACAGGAGAAAGACATAAAGGTGAGGACATAGGCTCACATGATGTCAGAGTTTGCAAATAAACTTTAGATTTTTCACCTTTTTGGAAAAGACAAAGACAATTTCCTTCCTTGTAAAATGTAGGTCTAGAACAAATAAGGTCTATATATTTAGAACTCTTTTAGTTCTTCCCACTTTTCTTGTACTTAATTTCATAAAACCACATAATGATGCTGGTGTTTTGTCAGTCTTTGGTTCATTTTTTATTTAGGAATAACTGATACTGTTTTGAATCTACAAACTTATTTTTCTTCCATTTGAAAGGAGATAGAATAGGCTTAGCATAAAACTGAAAATGAACAAGGCTACCAGGTTAAAATCAGACCTTTTTCAAAATACACCAGTAAGAATTACCCTGATTATAAAAATGCAAAGGCAAACTTCTGTTGTCCTTGTTAACATATTTTGGAATAGAAAGAATTCTTAGGTATTATAGAGGGTAAGCCTTGTGCATTGACCTTGTATATAAAAATGTGTTATTTTAAAATATTCATTTATCTTTTGAAATTGAATGAATATATCAGTGAATGTACTTTTATGGCCTGGGAGTCACTATAAATTATTTAAAAAGTTAAACAAATATTTTTACATTCTGTGCCTTTTAAATAGAGAAAAGTGTATCTATTTCATAATTACATAATATTTTTCAGGACTATTAGTATAAACTGAAAGGCTTGGTTTTCAAAGATACCATGGACCATTAACACTGGCTTACAGTCACCAAATAGTCAAATACTAGTTATTTTTAGAAAAATGAAATGGAAAAATATAAATTTTAAAGAAAGGGGATGTTTTTAAACCAAATGAACTCTTTTAAATATTCTGGAAAACAATTTGCTGGTATGCTTTACACTTCATCATAATTGGAAACCAGTAGCTTACTGCAGAGAATAAATTGAACATAGAAAGAGCCATTAACATACTGAAAAGTTGTTTACTACAATTTTATTTAGCACAGGTGTCTCTCTAATTATGAGATATTATGAACATTCATAGCATTCAATATCTTTCAGTGTTGTCTTTGAATGAGTTAGGACACTCATTAAAGATTATTAAGATAACAAGATGAAAGTGTTCTCAGTGAATTAAGACTTTTAAACTGTGCTTATTTATGGGTTCATTATTTGATTACTTGGAGCACTTTCATTTATAAGCAGCATGCTATCAGAACACTGTAAAACATATGAAGAAATGGACTTCAAACATCACATATAAAAGAAAAAGGCCTGAACTCCTTATCTCATTGATTCTAAGACAATTTAATGACTCTGTAATGGGAATGCATGTTTTAATTGCTATTACCTAGATAGTAGACAGTAGATCAAGACCTACCATAGTTTTCATTGTATATATATACATACATATATGTATATATATATGCACTCACAGTCAAGCTTGCAAATAGTTGTCATTGCTGCTTGAAAGATAATCCTGGAGAGAATGTAGGACACTAGTTTAAGAAATGCTGCATCATTAACACAATCATGACATTGAAGTGTATGAAAAACAAATTGGACATTCATATTTGAATGAAAAGGTGATTTGGGAGAGTAGGACTCTGAATATGAAGATTTAAGATACCTTATTTTGTCTTTCTCTTTTTGCCTATATCCCAGGCTGGCACATAATAATTAATATATATATATATATACATATATATGCAGATATATGCATATATATATGTATATATACTGAGTTTTTGGATATGACACCAAAAGCATAGGCAACAAAAGCAAACATAAACCTGTGGGGCTACATCAAATTACAAGCTTCTGAACAGCAAAAGAAATGGTCCACAAAATAGAAAGGTAAATTATGAAATGGGGAATAAAATACTTGAAAATCATATATCTGATAATGGGTTAATATCTAAAATATATAAGGAACTTATACAACTCAGTAGCAAAACCCAAATAATCTAATTGAGAAATGAACAGAGGATCTGAATACACAATTTTTTTTTTTTTGAAGAATAAGACATACAAATGGCTAACAGGTACATGAAAAGGCACTCAACATCACTAATATCAGAGGAATGGAAATCAAAACCACAATGAGATATCAGCTCACTTCCCTTAGAATGGCTGTTATTAAAAGAAAAAATAAAACAAAACAAAACAAACATAAAATAAATTTTGGGGAGAATGTGGACTCCTTGTGCATAGCTGGTGGGAATGTAAAGTGGTCCCACCACTATGGAAAAGAGTATGGAGGTTCTTCAAGAAATTAAAAATAAAACTACCATGTGATCCAGCAATCCCACTTTGGGGTATATATTGGAAAGAAATGAAATCACTATCTCAAAGAGATATCTGCACTCTGATATTCACTGCAGCATTACTCACAGTGACAAGACATGGAAACAACCTAAAATCCATAGACAGATGAAGAACTAAAGATGGATACACACACACACACACACACACACACACACACACACACACACAGCTAATTTAATAATATCCTTATAGGAAATGCTTTTTTTTCTTTTTAAAATAACCTTCAGTAAAAGCTCTGAACAGTTTATTTTATTCATTCATTCAATCTACAAATAGTTAATGCATGAAGTGGTTGGAAATATTTACACAGTTTATTATTGACAATTAGGGAAAAATCAAATGCCATTGACTACAAGTACCATGTCCATTTTGTTTCAGTGGTTTGACAATAAAAGTGTTGTGAGTATTTTCATTTAGTTTATTTAAAATACAGAGTTCTTTCAAAATAACTTATAATCATTTATATAACTATCTTTGCAGGTGAATTATCTCAGAAATGTATCAGATGTAGACAACACATCTCTAGAGATATATTTTAGTTAAGCTGCTTAAAGTCTTAAAAAAATTGTAAAAATGATTGTGATTCGTTGGGCTACTCATAAGGTGTGTGTAAAGCTGAAATAATACACATTTATAACAATATAAACTGAGAATCCAATAGTAATGATTTTCAATTACTAATCAAAATGTCCTCCTCATTTTAAATTTTATATGAGCAGCTTAAGATAGTGTGAAATTCTAAATTGATAAAAAAGATTAAAAAGAAAAGATTTATTTCATCATACACATTTAAATTATGAAAATTTCTAAAGTCAGACCTAAAAATATTTTAAGTGTTTTTTGCACTATGGAAACACACACTTACATAATGCTTGGTGATACACATATATTTGATGAAAAAACAAAAAAGTTACAGTATAGGTTGCTTTCATTCTCATCTTACAGATGCTTTAAAAGTAATCAAAGTGTTTTCTAATCTTGAGAACTATTTTTGATGTGAAGCATTTTAATGGTCAGTCAATTCCCCCATGGTTCATTTAAATTATCAATAACTGTAGGATCAAAACCAATCTAGAGAGAATGAAGAAAATGAAATTTAAAAAGTCTAGTAATTCAAATTATATATAATACACACACATATATATGGCTTATAAAAAATGAATTTCACCTGCTGTAATGAGCATGTCACACTTACATTACCAATAAATTATATGTAGAAATTAAAGCCATATTTATGACTTAATTTACAAATTCTACAACTTTACAATTTATAACACTATTTAACACTACAGATTCATAAAGACAGTTTTCTTACAGTTTGTGTGAAAAAGTCATTTTATTTTGCTTAGTAACAGAATTATGGCACTTGAAAAATTACCTCTTTTAGTAAATTTTATCACCTAGATTTATGAGCTGAATGCTCTACAGATTTAGAAATCTTTAAGAAATATTTTAATAGTAATAATGTATTAACCAAGAATCATCATTTCAATGTCTACAAGTAAGCAGATTACATAAAAAACTAAAATGTTTATAAAGGTTAAAATCTTCTGAATATTTAGTATCTTTTTTTCTTCTTTTGTATTCTGCATAATGATTGTTGTTTTTATTTTTCTCTGATTTTTCTTTCTAAAGTAAAAATTTTAAAATACTAAGAAATGGCAAACCTCCATCTATCTTCCAGAGTGGCTGCCCCAGTTTGCATTCCCCCCAACAGAGCAAGAGGTTTCCTTTTTCTCTATACGCTCACCAACACCTGTTGTTTCCTGTCTTGTGAATTTTAACCATTCTGACAGGTGTGTGGTGATATCTTATAGTTTTGATCTGTATTTCCCTAATGATCAGTGATGTTCAGCATCTTTTCACTTGTCCGTCAGTCATCTATATATCTTCCTTGGAAAATGTCTATTTATGTCTTCTGCCCATTTTCTTTTCAAGTTTTTATTTAAATTCCAGTTAGCTAACATACAGTCTAATATTAGTTTTAGGTACAGAATTTAGTGATACAGAATTTAGTGATTCAACATTTACATGCAACACCCAGAGCTCATCACAACATCATCCTTGATGAATGGATAAAGAAGTGATATATATATATATATATTTATTATATATAATGTAAAAAATAGAAATAAAATACAAAAATATAATAAATATTTATATATAAATATATAATATATATTTTATAAAAATAAATAAAGTATAAATAAATATATATATTCCAGTATATATACTGGAATATTACTCAGCCATTGAAGAGAATGAAATCTTGACATTTGCAACAACGTGGATGGAGCTAGAGAGCATTGTGCTAAATGTAGTAAGTTAGAGAAAGACAAATACCATATGATTTCACTCATATGTAGAATTTACAAAAAAACAAATGAGCAAAAGGACAAAAAAAGAGCGAGAGAGGCAAACCAAGAAACAGACTCTTAACTATAGAGAACAAATTGATGATTACCAGAGGGAAGGTGGTTGGGGTGAATGGGTGAAAGAGGTGATGGGGATTAAGGAGTGCACTTGTGATGAGACTGGGTGTTGTATGGAAGTGTTGGTTCACTATATTGTACACCTAAACTAATATTACATTGTATGTTAACTAACGAATTTAAGTAAAAACTTAAAAAAATATGCTTACAAATGGAAACTTCAAAATAGACAAATACACTTTTCTTGAGTCAGTGCATATATCTGTAATTATTATTTTACTCATATTTCAAGGTTTTAGATAACTATTTTACTTACACTTTTAATTTTGTGACATGTTTATTCAACTTAAAATTCTTGTTGAAAAACTGCAAATAGTAAAAAAATAGTTAAAATATTATTTTAATTTACGTTTTCCCATTGGGCCAGGATTACTTACAAACTGATCAAAGAATTTAGCTATAAATTGAGCATACAGACCATCAAGAACACAATCATTTGTCTGTTGATCAACACACATCTTATTATGAGTCTATTACTAATAAAGACACGTACAGTATATGCAACAAAAAAGCAACATTATAATGTTTAAGGATTATTGATTGAATTTGAAGAAATTATAGTAACCTTTAGACTAACCGAAATATCCTTTTCTTTTTTAAGATTATATTTACTTGGCAGAAAGAGAGACTGTGAGAGAGGGAATACAAGCTAGAGGAGTGGGGGAAGGAGAAGCAGGCTCTCTGCCAAGCAGGGAGCCCAATGCTGGGCTTGATCCCAAGAGCCTGGGATCATTACCTGAGCTGAAAGCAGACACTTAGTGACTGAACCACCCAGGTGCCCTGAAATACCCTTTTTCAATGCTGAATTTCTCAGACACAACAGCAAGAGTAAAAAAAAAAAAAAAATTGAAGTAAAAGCTCAAGCTATTTAAATGCATTAAAACAAAAGTACAGTGTATATATATTTCCTAAGTGTTAGATTTAATAGCTTTTTTCTCAATAAAAATTAAGTGATAAAAATCTTAAAAAATGTCTTTAAAAAACTCTTTAAGGGCAGTGTCTAATTATGAATAAGCAGTATACTTTAGTAATTTCATACCGACCTGAGTTACTACTTCTACACTAAAAAGACAGATACATATATTCTTTGTATTGCAGAAGTTAATAATATATTTATGGATTTAGTGTATTCTTTGATTCTCTTCATGTTCTCTTTGTATATAGCCAATAAGATCATTTATTCCTTATTCTAATGGTAGAATAAACTAGGAAGAGAATGTTTTGGAGAATCGTGTTATGTAGCTATAGAAAAGTTTTAATATTTTAGGGTGGGAAGTAATGGTTTCTAATACTTAATGACATTTTAACAGAAAATTTATCAATGTGCAATTTTTAATTATCTATGATATTCTTTTCACAATTTAAACTGATATTCAGTATGTTCCAAGCTTGAATTTTATCCTGGAAAAATGATGTTGCAACGATTAAGAATTGGAAATTTACCAGGAACAAATGGAGCCTGGAGTTCCTTTTATGAGCTTAGCAGATTCTAAGTTGGACATTACTCATACGACAAAAAAAAAAAAAAAAAAAGAAAGGAAGAAAAGAAGGAAGAAAGAAAGAACGAACAAATGAATGAACGATCTACGGGTCAGAAATATACCACATCAATCCATAAATTCAGGGTGTTTGAGAGTAAGCTAGAAATGAGTCCTGTAATTCAATCCAAAATGTCATGATATTTTCAAATTGTGGAAAAATGATCTCTGACAGGAAATATTTGACAAATTGTGACAAGATAAGCATGCACTGCTGGTCACAGTGCCTCTTGAAGCTTCTGCTATTACTCCGGGGCTACTGCTGCCACTGGCAATACTGCCTCTTTGCCTTTTGGTCAGCAGATTGAATAGCTTTATACAAAGTGAGTAACCTTTTATCTTTCAGAATTCCTTCTATCATGCCCTTCAGATGTCCCACCAGTTGTGAGCCTACAAAGTGAAATTAGAACTTTGTCTGTTATTCAACATTGATAAAACAATTGCTGTGGAATGATTTCTAACATATCATTTTCCAAAAGCTATTTATTGTTCAAAAACAATTGAAAGGCACTTTTGGAGCTGCTTCGCAAAGTGGCAAGAAAATACATCTCAGATCTAAATAAGATTTTCTGAACAATCTTCTAATAGTTGGCTATTGGTATTCAGGTATAGATAATGTAAGTGTTGATTTTCAAGTCATTTTATAGGTAGTTTTTTTCTAATATTGTTTTCATTCATTTAAGAAATACCGAGTGCCTTCTAAACAACAAACACTGAATTATACATACCTTATAGAAAGATAGAGTTTATTTGTTAAATGTGATAATACAGAAATCACCACAATGATATCAGAGAAAAGACAGAGGGCATATATATCCAAATTTGGGGGATGAGGTTAACAAGTTTGTTTAGAGAGGGAATTATACCCATTCTTAATATGTTAGTATGACTTAAATGGGCAAAGAACTGATACTATTAGACAAAATTGCCAAAAATTTTCAGAAATGTGGAGACCAGAACTGTAACCAATTGATTATGCAAAATGTATTTATGGAGAATATTGTATACATGTTGGGAAACAAGGACTGAATCATAAAATCAATGAGGACTCATGAAAGGGTGTCATATAAAGCTGGATGGTAAGATTCGCACTTTACATACAATATCCTGACTATTTAATGGAAAAGTCTATGAAGACAATGGGCTGATGAAATTGGAATTAAGGCACTTTTTGAGTACCTTTGGTATTGAAGATAAAATTTTAGGCAACAAAAAACATGGTTTAGTTGATCTTAGAAAAAGGGGGTCACTAATACGGTCTGTAAAAATATATTAGAAAGATTAAATAGATTAGAAAGAAAATTAGAATATCATCTGGACCTCAATTTAACAGCTCATTTTTGTTAGAAATATTTCTAAGGTTCTCATTTTCAAATATTCTTTATTTCTAAAGATAAATGAGAAACAATGAATGATTCATTTGGGGAAAATGCATTTCTCAGGAAAAATGAGGATAATGTGAAGTCATAGGAACAAAGAGAAAGCAGAATTTTAAGGGGTTACTGATAAGCAGTGACAAATAATAAAGACCAGCATGATATCTTGTTGAATGTCAAGATGATAAAGGTTCCTGAGGATTATATAACAATAAAAACTATGAGCCAGTTCAGTAGCAGTTAGTATCCCCAAACCCACCTAGTTAATAGATTGCAGCCCTGAACTATTTCCCCTCCAAAGAATGAATGAACAGTTCTCAAAAGATGGGAGTAGACATACTCCTATTCCTGCTAAGTACAACTATAAATCCTGGCAATTATATATTAAACAAATAATAGGAGATGTCAAAATGTAGAAAGAAAAAGGCAGACAGGATAGAGACCTTGGGATTCAAGGAACAACATGCTTGGAAATTCTCTCTGTTACATTATTTTATTTATTTATTTATTTTTATATCTTGATGCTGACCTAAGAAGCTGGAAACCCAGAAACATCAATAGAAACAGATAAAACAATCTTAAACAAAAGCCTATTATCTATAGCCAAAGGATCAAAAATGTGACAGCGAAGCAAGATAAAATATATTTAGACAGTAATCGTTTTACTGTTTTACTACAGCCAAATACTATAGAAAAAGCTGTTGAAAATACCTCACCCCACCAACAAGGCTTAGGAGGAACCCTAGACTTCTACCCTGAAGGGGCTGGAATGAGAAGCCCCAACACTGACTTCTATTAGGGTGAGGTAGGGAGGTAAAACAATTATGCCCACTGGCACTGAAAAGCCCACCACCTCAGTGTTAGTAGAGACAACATGGGGAGACTGGACTTTCCCTCCCAGCCAGCAATAATGAGGCACCCTTCTCCTATGACTGGGGTGATGTGGAAAGAGACTTAGCAGAAATGCAGGACTTTCTCTATCCCTTAGTTGTAATGAAACCAGCCCACTACAGTGTCAGTAGACACAGTGAAGGGAGCCAGAGCGCCACTTCTACCACTGCTGTCTTGCAGAACCCCTCCTGGGTCAACAAAAGCTGAAGGGGGAACCTGGCAGTCATGAAGTAATATCTTACTACCCTCAGCCATTGGATTGTCAGAGAAACCCAGGTAAAATAAAAAATTTTAGTAAGATCCATAGTCTCAGAATATAATATTAAAATAGTCACACCTCAATTAAAAATCACTCATCATACTGAAAACCAGTAAGTTTTCCAAACGAAATGGAGAAAGGTAGTCAACAGACACTAAGACAAAGAAGACAATGTTAGAAGTATGACAAAAACTTTAGACCAGTAATGATAAAAATGCCTGTGAGTCAATATAAAAATGTTTGAAACAAATTTTAAAAATAGAAAGCCTCAGCAAAGAAATACAGATATGTTAAAAAATAACAAAATGGACATTTTACATCTAAAATACAATAACTAAAATAAGAATCTCAGTGGGCTGAAGTTCCACTTCCAGGATGTGAATGGAATGAGAAGCTCTATAGACCCACTCCTAAGAGAAAAAAATCAGAGCTGAAAAACAAAACAAAACTATAGCAAACAAACAAAAACAAAAACAAAACAAAACAAAACAAACCCCCAACAATTTAGAGCCTCTGGAAAATGTCCCAAGGGTACACAGAAAATTAACACATTTATTTTTTTCAAGAAAGCTAATAAAACTCAGTAAAAACAGCAAGATTTTGTAATATTTGAGGCAAAACCCCTCTCTCCCCCCATTTCCAATCAGCTCAGCTGAATGAAACCTCCACTCTGGTGAGCTGACTGAAAAAGAGAGGTTCCCTTTCCTCTCATTCCCATTCAAGAAATATGTTATTTCTCTAGGGACGCCTGGGTGGCTCAGCTGGTTGGGCAGCTGCCTTCGGCTCAGGTCATGATCCCAGCGTCCTGGGATTGAGTCCCACATCGGGCTCCTTGCTCGGCGGGGAGCCTGCTTCTCCCTCTGCCTCTGCCTGCCTCTCTGTCTGCCTGTGCTCTCTCTCTCTCTCTAATAAATAAATAAATAAAATAAAAAAAAACAAAAAACATATTTCTCTAGGAGAGAAAGGCTATATTTCTTATTCCCTCCATCTCTAAGATGAAAGGCTAAATTTATGGTCCGTGAAGCTGAGAGATCAGTGACTCCCTTCCTCCACTGAGCCCCTCCCTATAGGATAGGGCTTTTGTCTGAGACATGGCAGGCCCAAAATATGATGGCTCCAAACATTCTCTCCTCAGCATGCTCATAAACCAGAGGTTCCAGCCACAAGAAAACTGAGAACACCAGAGCACCCACTACCCCCCAAGCAATCTCTTAACACCCAGATATTTGTTTAGATCACTTTTCCAAAAGGAGACATAGTTCATAAGGAAAAGAGTGTCTTTGTAAAGTACAGATTAAACCACAGGCCAACCAGTACACCAAGAAGAGCTAGGAAAAGAGATAGTTAAGAAAAAACTTCAGGAGACAGAACAAACTGCAAAGACTGGACTCATAACCTAGTAGTGCTCAAATTCAATTGGATCTGACAGATGAGCAATGTACAGACAGGCACTATGGAAACAATTTAGTTGCAGTGAGGAGAGCTTAATGTGCTGGGCATAACATCAAATGATGCAGACAGTGTAACCGAGATGAAGGAAAGAGAGGGTCAAAGAAGACCCTGCTAAAACCACGCCCATCCTAGGGTGACTGCACATTCTCAAGGCTATGCACTCTGAGGTCTCCCCACTTCACAAAATAAACTACTAAAATAACCCAACCAATTCATAAAACACATGAAGAAGCAAGAACAAAAATAAAAAAACAAACCTTGAGGTGCAGGGAGGGAATCAGTACCTGGAGTTGCTGTAATCTATTACCAAATGGGTCCAGTTGTCTCATCATTTTACTGCACATCAACTATAGTAACATAGATACCTGGGCATTTTTACTCAGAAAGAATCATAGGTCATCTCATCAATACTCTTTAAAATTATTAAAAAATTTCATTTTGTCTATTATAGATTTTTGTTCTATGTTTACTGGACGCAGATATTAAACAGTCAGACTAGATCTGACTTCTGCCTTCGAACAGGACAACATAGAAAAGCAACACAGAAAAGACATTAAAAAAAATATCAACTGTAGAGCAATGCATTGGGGGGGATGTAAATAAACAATGCATTCTTAATGATTTGTTTCTCTTGTTTTGAGAGTAGATGGAGACTACCTAAAGGCATATGTTCTAGAAAGACAAGGAAAGGAGGGTAGTAATTGTCTTCTGTTGCTAAGGTTATTTCTGGAACTAGAATATTTTCAAAAGTCCTTATAGGAGAAAACCAGAAAACCAAAGTAAGTTCATGCTAAAGGAGTGTATGTGAGATGAAGGGATCAAGGGAAGATGCATGTTCAGAGATAAAAAGGTAAAACAAAGTTCTGCAATCCTGGATTTGTAAACTGTGTTTTTGTGTCCTGACAATTTTAACTATATAAAAATGTGAATGCCCAATCCTTTCTTCAAGCCAATAAAAATTCAATTTCTGAGTATGAGCACAATGATCAATTTTTCCTATTATATTAGCATGGATCAGACAACATGGGAATATCTGCATGAATAAGTATTTTGTATAAGAGAAATGAAATCACTATAATGTAATTTTCAAAAGTTATAAATTTTTTCCAATGTGAAAACAAATATATCAACTTCAATTTTGTTTTGTTTCTTTACCCTAGGTTCTCTTTGACAACAGGAAGCCATTATCCTACAACACAAACTAGACAACTGGCAATCTTTCTTTTTAATTTTTCTCTGCCATGTCAGAAGTTCATAAATAAAATACTGTATTTCTTGAGGTAGGTAAATTCTTCACAAATAATCACAACCAGGAGCCAAGATATAATACAATTTCTAAAAGAAATAAACTGCTTCTATATATCAGAAACTTATTTAATATTTTCTTCACTCATTTTGGAAACATTCTTTTGAAGAATACAATAATGAAAAAATCTTCGTTGTGGGTTACTGTCATAATATCTTTTTTGTTAGCCGTGACTGCACTCACCTAAAACTGTTGGGCTGCCAAAAAATTTTCAACTTTCCATAGCAGAATGAATCTTGTTGAGTGATATTAAGAAGGTTATGTCATGTTTTTGGTAACTAACTGATTTATGCTTACTCCTTTTGAAAGATCAAATATTTGGGGTCTCTGAATTTTAACCAATAAGTATATGCAGAATGATTATCTTGACAAGATAGGTAACTTAATAATTATCTTAACAATATAGGTAACTTTCATTGAACTCTTAAGAGATAAAATGAAGTAATATTGGTAATTACTTGGAACATTGTCCATAAAATAATTTTAAGTTCTATGCAAATGTCTGCCAGAAATATTCATACTGTATTAGTCAAAACAACCCCAAAGAACCCTATCCCTTCAGCCTTCCCCCAGAAAGACTGGAACTTTGCCTGCCCTCTTCATTAGAGAGTACCTGGCCACAGAACCATTTCAAGCTTGGTGTTTAAAGTTAGATGCTTTTCCTGCAGCTTTTTTAGAGTAAAATTTAGATCCATCAGATGAGAAGTACCAGCTCAGTTTCATAGTTATAAATTGGGTGATAATATCTATTGCTTCTGACATAAAAGTTTAATCAATTTGCATTTATAAAGCATTTCATTTTTATTGACTCTCGCTTTTCAAACAACCTTGACAGAAGGTGTGATATTATAATCATTATTTTGTGATGTAGAAAATAGAAAAGTAATATTCTCTAACCCATGACAAATGCAGAATAGAACAAAATAAACACTTCTTTGTAGTAGATGTGGATATTTTTCACAAATGTATACCATTTAGCAACCGTTTCCACAAGAGGGAGATGACTAAGAGTGTTTGTGGGCACAGTATGTCTTCTACAATCAAAATGAAGGCAGATGATTCCATAACTATACTATTACCTAATATATGTATATAAACATACACATAGTTGATATGTGTGTGTATATACATATGCACATATATACATATATATAATATACACATATTTTGCATATGCACATAATTCTCTGTTATTTATTTATTTATTATTATCAGCATAAATTAATAGGTAAATACTTTAAAAAGTATTAAAAATACTCTGGATTATTCACTCTATAACACTAATTACATACTATTTTAAGTTGCTCCAAATTATTTCTATGTGTGAATCTTTCTTCTCTAACTAGATACAATTCCCTGAAAGTATGAAAGTTCATAGCTAATCATTTATATCATCAAAAATTAGAATAGTCTAGTGTGCTCTAACAAGTAAATCATCTCTTTTTCATTCTATACTAAGTGGCTTCTATACAGAAAAAACAATTCTAGAAGACAGTAGAGGTGTTAAAAGTTTTGGGTCATCAAAGTCTCGTACCATTTTGCGATTTTTTTTTTACCTTATAAACAAATAAGACCCATAGAGACATTTTTGATAGATGGATAACATGAATAGTTTTACATTTTATCAAAATCATACTGAATTAAATATGCAAAAAAAGAGAAAGAACTTTGTGAGACTCTTCAGTAAATTAGTAAATTGCTCATTCACAATAAGTAACTCTGCCATTATTTTTCTGATATCATAGAAGATGATAGTGTTTTGTCAGTATATAATTGAGTATACCTCACTTAATATCAGTCATCATATAGTACTGGATGTGTCAATATATGTGCATGCTTATCACATATTTATAGAGGACAGAAAGATATCTATCTACCTAGCTATCATCTCTTTATCAACCTATCATCTATCCATGTCATACACACACATATGACAGAAATCATGAAATGGCAAGCACTTCAAAACTGGATTTCTTCATTCATATTTTTAACAATGGTCTCTAATTGTCTTAATGAACATTCATTTGTGTTAATGGAGAATCTGCTAACTTCAATTTGTGACTGAATTTGTGATTCCTTATATTTTACATTAATCATTTTACAAATACTCATTGAGAATATACATGTCAGGAACTAAAGTGGGTGTAGAGATTTGAATAAGTCAAAGGCATACCTCATCTTTGCTTTTGAGAAACTTGCAGACCAGTGGAATACTAGTGTAAATTAAAAATAAAAATAGTATTACTATTATAAATTAAAAATGAAAACAGTACTACCAATAAACATGTACACATACACATATAGATAGAAAGATAAATTTAGTATAATTTAATGTCTCCTGTTTCTAAGGAATGTATATTTTCCCCAATTTTCCACTCTGATGAACTTATTCATATTTTTGTACTTTCTATCAGTCTTTCTGGCTTTATTTAGACTATTAGCTCCATTTTAATACTGTTATTAGGGTTTTCTTCCCTACTAATCATCCTAGTGTTTCTTACTACCACTGACTTTACATTCTTGGTAGATGCATGAAAGCCTAGTATCATTATCTGTTTTCCCATTTTAAAATGACTAGATAAACTTTAAAAACTATTTTTACCAGCAATTACAGATATATGCTTTCTTGAAGCATTTTATCGTTGATTACAGAAATATTTTATTTATCACTGTCATTTTGAAACATTCTTCGTGGTGACTAATCAATACATTATTTCCTTTCCCCTGCTACAGAGCTATGTACTCTGGATCCCAATCTTACCAATGGCCATGCATACAAGTTTAACAAAAATATTAAGCACAACCAGTCACCTCAAGAGCTGTCTCTAGCATCGTATCTTTTTCTACCTCAGTGAAGAGTTGCAACTTTTACATTTTAAAAAATGATTTGTGCCCTTGTCTTTTTGGCCCTCACTGATCTGCAATTATTAAACTGAATTAAAATAATCCCCAAACCTAAAAAAAAACTAATAAAAAATAATAATCCCCAATTCTTATAAATAATTTAGTGAAATAAAACATGTTGACTTTTATTCAGAACTATTTTAAATTGAATCAGGCTCTTTTTGTTAAGATGAACATGGTTTTACTTAATAGATTTCTACCAAAATCAGTGTGGATTCAGTGACAGAATATATGGGCAATAGAAGATAGAAAGGAACCTGCAGAAAAAAAAAAAAATAGTCTTCCTTTGTAACTAATTTGGAGTTTGCCTAACTGATATTGCAGGCAGAATGTTTGCATGTAGACTAACCCAGATCTGATTACCAAACGCTAACGAGGCAACCCGATATACTTTTGTGGATTTTTCTTCTTCACTGTAGCAAGTCAACACCTGAAGTTTCTAAAAACAGACTATTTGTCAACATCAAAACTCAGATTAATCTTAAGGGATTTTGAAGAGGTAAAAACAAAAATCTTTCTAATTTATAGGTTTGGTAACCACTCATGTGAGACTTCTCATTATTCAGATTGGGAGAGGAAATCCAAACCGGGAATGGAAACAGTGTTTCTTTCCCAGTGATGAGTTTCAGAAACATGCTAGGTGCATAAAGGAGAAAATCTGGAGTTTAAAGTTCCACATGTGGAACAGTGCTTCTGTGACAATACGCATGACTTTTACCAGATTCTTTCACTACTACACTTACACTTACTCAATTACTGCACATTCATTCACACCTTCTTGCCTTTCAATTATATACCTTTTCTTGAAAAACAGATTTAAATACATTGTAAGGAACAGTCTTATTTATAGTACATAAAATTTCTGTGACAGCTAAAGTAGTCTGGGACATTTACATCCATGGCATCATAATTTGGTTCTAAATATAACAGTCAAGAAGTATTTTGTTCTAAAAAATGATATCCAGTATTATTGGTGACAATATATTTTTAAGAGACTAATGAGAAAATATTCTCTTCACATATACACCATGATCTATTTTGAATTTATATCTAAATTAGGAATAACCTTTCCAACCAAAAGAATACTCTCTCTCTCCCTCTTCAATTGTAACATTGTGACAGGACACATTTTTTTTTTTTGTAAACCCCCAGAAAACATAAGATAACTGTGTGTAGCTCACTTGATTGTTTCCTTTCTCTCACCCTTTTGTACTCCACTTTATTTGGGTACAGGAAGCTGGGACTGAAAACTGTATTTTCTAGAAGCCCTTCCTAACCTCCAGGTAAGTTCTGACACCGGAAGCTGATTGCTGGAGATGGGAAGGCATCCGGTTGGGTAAGAGCTCTTTATCTTCTGGTTTGGGTCACCATGGTATCAGTAACAGAAGGGAACATCACAGGGCCTCTTCCTAGATTCTGGCATCAATGCTCTGAAGCTTCTTGGTGGTTCCTCTACCTCTACTGATCTGCTTTCTGTCCTTGATTTCACCATTTTTGAGAATGTCATATAAAAGAATTATATAATAGGAAGCTCTTTAAGACTTGTGTCTTTCACTTATCCTAATGCATTGAAATTCATCTATGTGGTTGCATCTATCAGCAATTTGTTCTTTTTTGTGGCTGAGTTCTTTCTCATTGTATAGGGGTGAATAGTTTTCTTTATTCACTCACTAACTGAAGGATATTTGGTTTGCTTCCTCTTTTGGGACAATGATGCATAAAGTTGCTCTAAATATTCACATATGTATTTTTGTGTGAACATGCATTTTCATTATCCGTGGTAAATAGGAGCAGGATTGCTGGATCATATGGTAAATGTATTTTAAATTAAAAAAAGAAATGCTGTTTTCCATAGTGCTGTTTTGCTCTTCTACAGGAAATGTCTGAGGACTACAGTTGCTCCTCACTCTCACTAGAACATAATTTTTTTTTTATGTGAAGCATTAAAATCGTTTGTAATGACCTAATACCAGTTTGAAAAATATATATAAACACATATATAATTTGAAGAAAAAAATAATATTTTTATTTCATTCTTAAACTATTACAATTACTTACTAATGAGATGTGGTGTTTCTTGGGCACCACACAGCTTCTCAAATTTTAGAATCAGGTCAAACACAGTCACTCATGCTTTCCATTTCACACAGTAGATGTAGGCTTTGCACATTTTAGTACAATTTGTAGCAATGCATTGTTACGGAGTTTTGGTTCCTCCAACACGCTCCTCATAGTGGCTGAAGCCAGTATCTGTAGCTCGATGCTCAGTACCAGAGATGGTTTCTGCCTCTGTTTCCCCCAGAGTATGTCCTGATCTCAAATATAAAAAGGTCTATACTTCCATAATTCTATTTTACCATGGTTTTACTAGATTCCTCAACAAAAACCACAGTGGATTACCTGGAGATTCTGAGATGAAAGACAAAAACTGAAATGTTTGACATACACATGAAGGTTAAGTCAGGTTGTTTTTAAGAAACAACAAAATAATACTTTCCTTACATTATTAAGGAGGTCAGAGAACTTGCTATCTAAATAATAAGCCCAAAGTTGTTTAGTTACACAAATAATTTAAAATATAGAATTTATTTGCAAAATGGCAGTTCACTTAGGACAATCAATCTTGTATATATTAATGTTTGTTCTAATATAAGTATAGCTATTTGGGTATTAATGTATCATGAATATATATATAGCATATATTGTGTGTGTATATATACACACACACACACACACATTTGTATCACAAGTTATAAAAGTGATCAATGCAATTTAAAACTACTTTATTTTATGAACACATAAAATTAACATACTGAGTAAAGTTAGAAAATTAAAATGCATTCCCATAAAACTCAGGCTCCAAACTATTTCATATCTCTTGAACTGTCACCATGGAGAGGTTGTGGAGTCCTTATGTTCTGATGTCTAACCTTTTTTATACTGTTTTCATGATGCTTAAATAAATATTATATTAAAGTGCTTAGGAGGCTGTCTTGTCCATGGCAACTATCGCAATTTGGCATAGCAATATCTTGCTAAATATTTTCAATGGTTTTTCATTATCTACAAGAAAAATTACAAATACTTTAGAAATAATTTAATAATTTTTAAAGGTTTGACCTCAATTAGCCCTTACAAACTTCTTTCTGCATATATACATCAAACTGAATTATACCCATTCTCTAAATATTCACTATATCTTTTTAAATTCCTGTATAGTAGTCCCCCTTTAAACATGGGGGATGTACTCCAAAACCCCCAGTAGAAGCTTAAAACTACAGATAGTATGTCCCCTTATAGGGGGTATAGTATATACTATGTTTTCTGTAAGTCCATATGTATGATGAATTTTAATTTATAAATTAGGCACACTAGGAGATTAACAATAATAACTAATACTAAAATAGAAAAATTATAATGACATCCCGTAATAAAAGTTATGTGAATGTGGTTTCTCTCTCAAATATCTTACTGTACATACACACCCTTCTTTTTGTGATAGTATGAGATGATAAAATGCCTACATGATGTGGGGAGCTACTGTACTGACATGCTTTTTGCCTCTAATCTTTGTAAATTCAAATCTAAATATCCTAGGCTACATGTCATTTTCTATAAAAAGTGAGTCCAAATATTGTCTCTTCATTTAGAAACCATCTATTTGGCTCATTCCATTGTATCTTTTGTATAGCCCATACAAAAGTCCATATCTTTTATACCTTTGTAGTATTTTGGGGATGAAATCTATATTTTAGTTAAATTTTAAAACATGCTCCTTTTCAGTATGTTTGTATTTACTAAAATGGGCCAATATATATTTGTATGTTTGAACAGATTAATTAATTGGCATACAAATGACTAGAAGTTATGAATATCCATCACTAATTCATTGTAACAATATGTGCTTGGGAAGGAGATAACTCAAGTGACTTCTATCTGTATTACTGGCATCAACCTAGCAGTGGGTAATTATTTTCCACTGTTCTATTAAAATATTAGTAAAAGGGAACAGAAAAGCCTAAGTCACATAAAATTTAAAAGTTGCCAAAATAATTGATGATCTCTAGGAGGATTTATTTAAGAATAAAAAGCAAAGCCAATGGGTTAGGAAACTACTGGAGCGAAAACCGTGCATTAAACTTTGAAGAAAGGCAACTCTCCTCACAGAGCACTTCCCATGTAGGGCAGGGCATTGCTTCAGAAAAGGACACAGCTCTGTGCTTTCAGGGGCCAATACTATGATAGCTGAGGGATGGGTATACTGGGCTGATAAAAGGAAGTGAGCAATGCTTGGTGCTTTTCTGAATTCTTTTAAGAATTGACTATTGGGATTTTGATTGCAATTGCAGTGACTACACAACAGCTAGAGTAGTACTGAAATATTTATGTTACAGGATTATTCATTCATTTAGGTTGTATTTAACTATTCTTCTATAAATGTATATATTTTCCCCATAAAATCTTGGACATCTTTTGTTAAGTGTACTGATTTATTTCCCCTAGGGACTACACTGATTTCACAGGATTACATAATTGAAAGGACTCTCAAAACTCCATTGAGCGTATTTTTGTATAGATTTATTCAAGGTGAAAGACAAGGGACAGTAGCAGAAAGAAAATGCCGGCACAGACCAGAGTCCCAGGAGACATCCAGGTGAAGGTTCACACATTAAATTCTTTCTAAATCTCAGAAAATGTACTTTTCCTATAGATTAGCAGTCACCAAGAAGAATCTGGTTTTATAAGAATTTAGTGATGATTTACAGTGGGTCCTTTTATGCTTCACTGGTCATGCAGCCATGCCAGACTGTATAACCAATTAACACAGGTATAAGCTATCGAAATATAGGTCCTTAACCTATGTAAGCAAGCTGGCCATGGGGACCAGAGAGTTTCAAAGTTTGAATAACACATAAGGTATTACTATCTAGGTAATCTTGGCTTAGCTTAGCCATGAATCCAAGTATTCCTGAATAAAATATCTGTCCCAGTTCATCCATAAATTAACATTGTCCTTTTTTTTTAAATTTTTTTTTTCACTGTTCCAAGATTCACTGTTTATGCACCACACCCAATGCTCCATGCAATACTCGCCCTTCTTAATACCCACCACCAGGCTCACGCAACCCCTCTCCAAAACACTCAGTTTGTTTCTCAGAGTCCACAGTCTCTCATGGTTTGTCTCTCCCTCTGATTTCCCCCAACTCACTCACCTCTCCAACTTCCAATGTCCTCCGTGTTATTCCTTATGCTCCACCAGTAAGTGAAATCATATGATAATTGACTCTCTCTGCTTGACTTATTTTACTCAGCATAATCTCCTCCAGTCCCGTCCACGTTGATACAAAAGTTGGGTATTCATCCTTTCTGATGGAGGCATAATACTCCATTGTATATATGGACCATATCTTCTTTACCCATTTGTCTGTTGAAGGGCATCTTGGCTCTTTCCAGTTTGGCGACTATGGCCATTGCTGCTATGAACATTGGGGTACAGATGGCCCTTCTTTCCACTACATCTGTATTTTTGGGGTAAATACCCAGTAGTGCAATTGTAGGGTCATAAGGTAGCTCTATTATTAATTTCTTAAGGAATCTCCACACTGTTTATTCTAAAGTGACCACAATGCTTTGAAACTGGAATTCAACCACAAGAAAAAGCTTGGAAGGAATTCAAACACTTGAAAGCTAAAGACCACTCTGCTTAAGAATGTTTCCATCAGGGCACCGGGGTGGCTCAGTGGGTTAAAGCCTCTGCCTTCGGCTCAGGTCATGATCCCAGGGTCCTGGGATCGAGCCCCACATCGGGCTCTCTGTTCCGCGGGGGGGCCTGCTTCCTTCTCTCTCTTTCTGCCTACTTGTGATCTCTGTCAATAAATAAATAAAATCTTTAAAAATAAAGATTGTTTTGATCAACGAGGAAATCAAAGAAAAACTTAAACAATTCATGGAAACCAATGAGAATGAAGACACATCGTTCTAAAACCTATGGGATACAGCAAAGGTGGTTCTAAGGGGGAAATATATAACCATCCAAGCCTCCCTCAAGAAAACTGAAAAATCCAGAATACACCGCTCTCTTTACACCTTAGAGAACTGGAAAATCAATAAAGTAAGCCAACCCCATGCACAAGAAGGGAAATAATCAAGATCAGAGCAGAGATCAATGAAATAGAAACTAGAGATACAGCAGAACGCATCAATGAAACTAGAAGCTGGTTTTTTGAAAGAATCAATAAGATCAATAAACCACTGGCCAAACTCATCCAAAAGAAAAGAGAGAGGACCCAAATTAATAATATCATGAATGAAAAGGGAGAGATCACGACTAACACCAAGGAAATAGAAACAATCATCAGAAATTATTATCAACAGTTATATGCCAATAAGTTAAGCAACCTAGATGAAATGGATGCATTCCTGGAAACCTATAAATTTCCGAAACTGAATCAGGAGGAAATTGACAATCTGAATAGACCTAGTATCTAGTAACGAGACTGAAGTAGTGATCAAAAACCTCCCAAAAAACAAGTGCCCAGGACCTGACAGATTCCCTGGAGATTCTACCAAACATTCAAAGAAGAAATAATACCTATTCTTCTGAAGCTGTTTCAAAAAATAGAAACAGAAGGAGAACTTCCAGACTCTTTCTATGAAGCCAACATTACCTTATCCCCAATCCAGGCAAAGACCCTATCAAAAAGGAGAATTTCAGACCAATATCCCTGATGAATATGGATGCCAAGATTCTCAACAAGATCCTAGCTGATAGGATAGCACATTAAAAAGATTATCCACCATGACCAGGTGGGATTTATCCCTGGGATGCAAGGGTGCTTCAACATTCACAAATCAATCAATGTGATAGAACAAATCAATAAGAAAAGAGAGAAGAACCACATGGTCCTCTCAAATGATGCAGAAAAAGCATTTGACAAGATACAGCATCCATTCCTGATTAAAATGCTTCACAGTATAGAGATAGAGGGAACATTCCTCAACTTCATAAGATCTATCTATGAAAAACCCACAGCAAATATCATTCTCAATGGAGAAAAGCTGACAGCCTTCCCTTTGAGATCAGGAACACGACAAGGATGTCCACTCTCGCCACTGCTATTCAACATAGTACTAGAAGTCCTAGCAACAGCAATCAGACAACAAAAAGAAATAAAAGGTATTCAAATTGGCAAAGAAGTCAAACTCTCTCTCTTCGCAGATGACATGACATGTTATATGGAAAACCCAAAAGACTCCACCCCAAACTACTAGAACTCATACAGCAATTCAGTAATGTGGCAGGATACAAAATCAATGTACAGAAATCAGTTGCTTTCTTATACACTAACAATGAAAATATAGAAAGGGAAACAAGAGAATAGATTCCATTTACTATAGCACCAAGAACAATAAGATACCTGGGAATAAACCTAACCAAAGAGGTAAAGGATCTGTACTCAAGGAACTACAGAACACTCATTAAGGAGAAGAAGACACAGAAAGACTGAAGAGCATTCCATCCTCATGGATCAGAAGGTAAACATTGTTAAAATGTCTATGTTACCTAGAGCAATCTATACTTTCAATGCCATCCCGATCAAAATTCCACTGGCATTTTTCAAAGAGCTGGAACAAACAATCCTAAACTAACTTTGTGTTAAAAAAGGTGACCTTCCTGAGTTTTGTTCAATTTCTAAATCACTCAATACCATGCTCTTTCCTAGATCTTTTGCATTATTTATAATTAAAAACATACAGATTACATAGTTTAATATTGTTAAGGTATGGCTTTTAGAAATATTTGAGTTTACCATATAATCCAGCAAAAATTTAGTCCTAATCCTGCAAAGCCTGAAAACTCTTGTTTTCTTCCATTACAAAAGTTGAACTTTATAAAATGAATCAATAAATTGAATTGATGTAAGAAGTAATTGATTATTAACAAAATCTAGTTACTCTAATTCTCTTCCATCAGAAGAAAATCTTATGAGGTTTTATTTTTTAAAATATTTTATTTATTTATTTGACAGAGTAATCACAAGTAGGCAGAGAGGCAGGCAGAGAGAGAGGGGGAAGCAGGCTCCCCTCTGAGCAGAGAGCCCCATGCAAGACTCAATCCCAGGACCCTGAGGTCATGACCTGAGCCAAAGGCAGAGATTAACCCACTGAGCCACCCAGGCGCCCTCTTGTGAGGTTTTAAATGCAGTTTCCCAGGACATTTGATCACTGATAACTGTATATTGAAGGTTTTGTTAAAATCAATCAAAATAATCATAGCAATTGTATAAGCATTATACCCAATAGAGATATATTGTGAGTTAGACTATGATCATTAAAAACTTACCAATGAAAATTACAAGTATATTTTCTTGACCTTCTTAGCAAAAGTGGTCCTGTTCATATAACAAACACTAACTCTTGATTTATGTCAATGGCAAAGTCTCAATTAATTCTGAATTGTAAATCTCTTATGGATGTAGCCAGATCTTGTATTTGTTTTACATTTCTGGCTAAAAATTACCACAGCTCAGTTGGTTAAGCAGCTGCCTTTGGCTCAGGTCATGATCCCAGCGTCCTGGGATCGAGTCCCACATCGGGCTCCTTGCTTGGCAGGGAGCCTGTTTCTCCCTCTGCCTGCCTCTCTGTCTGCCTGTGCGCTCTCTCTCTCTCTCTCTAACAAATAAATAAATAAATAAAATGAAAAAAAATATTTAAAAATGTGGTTCGCAAGTCTGATACAAATCTCTCTGAGGTACCACTGAGTCGTTGGGAGGGCTGTATTATTTTCTGGAAGCTCTATGTAACAGTCCTTTCCCTTGTTCATTTGATTTATTGGTAGAATTCAGCTCCTTATTGTAGGACGGAGATCCTGTATTTTGTGTGTGGGTGTTTTTTCGGTTTTTTGCTTTTGTTTTTCTGGCCTGGCTATTAGCTTATGGGCATTCCCATTTCTTGAGACCACGCATATTCCTTGGCTCCTTGTCCTCTCCTTTCAGCTTGAGAGTCAGCAGTGGTAGGCTGTGTCCCTCTCTTCCTTCATATTTCTCCTCTTTCTTCAGTATACCTCTCTGATCCAGCCAGAAATAATTTTCTCCTTTTATAGACTTATGTACTTAGATTGGTTCTACCCAGATAATCCAGGATAATGTCACTATCTCAAAGTCTGTACTTTGAGATACTCCTATTCATATATGCCAAATATCTTTTTTTCATATAAGGTAACATATTCACAGGTTTCAAGGGATTAGCGAGCCATTATTCTCCCAAGCAAACGATTCACACTACAAAACTGTACCAGTAAGTGTTCCCAATGACCCACATCTTTAAGTAATTTTTGCCTTCCTTCTATTGGTATAATTTTAACAGATCACCAATTCCTTGTAATAGCACTACTGGATGCATTTTTTGTTTGTTTGTTTGTTTATATATGGGACCCTGGCATTTAGAAAGCACCTGTGAAAATTACATTATACATTTATGAATTCCCCCAAGCTATGGGATCATTATTCACTCACAAGTTTATTATGCTTCCTCTGCCAAATTCCCAGGTCATTGTCCTTAAGACACCTTTGCTTGCTTCTGAGAAGCAATAGATCAATGTGTGTTATCTTTCCCCTATTTGTTTCCTAGTTTTCTGTCTAAATATCTGTTGAGTTTGTCTTACGCATTTTTAACGCGGTATTATATATTATATGTCCAAGGTACTCATCAGTTTTTTTCCTTCCTCCCAAAATAACATATCTTGTAAGTGGTCAGTACAGGCTAATAAGTATGGTTCTTCTTATTAAAAGGCAATTTCAGCTTGTTCTAAGAATCCTAGACCTATGTTAATTTCACCTATGACTATTTTAGAGTGTTGACCAATGTTGGTTTTATTACCAATCATTCTGTTGAACAAAGTCCTTTGTTTACATTCAGGAGGCCACAGTTGTCACATTTTACTTTATAAAAGGGTATCTGCAGTATACCTAAGATTAATATTATTCTTTTGCTCTCAATCTCTCAAGTTACTAATGTATGTTAGGTTTTCATTTTTTCATTATTAATTTATTAACTCCCTCCCACCAGCAATTACTTCTCCTTCCATGTGTCAATAATTTTATTTTTCTTTGTTTTTTTTCCAAAGATTTATTTATTTAACAGAGCGAGTGAGAGAGCACAAGCAGGGGAAGAAGCAGAAGAAGAGAGAGAAGGAGGCTGTTCCCTGAGCAGGGAGCCCTTTGTGGGGGTAGATCCCAGGATCCCAGGATCATGACCTGAGCCGAAGGCAGACACTTAACCAACTGAGCCACCCAGACACCCCTGTCAAAAATTTTAATCCAGACCTTCCACCTAAGGACAAGACCATCAGGTTCAGCCAGCAGACTTACCCGTTGACCCAACAGCAGTATGAGACTTCCCAGTGCTACCACTTCATCCATTGCCAGTCATAATTGGAGAAATATAAGCTTATATTATAATCATTCACTGGTCAGGATAGAGGGACAGAAGCAGACACTTCTAACTCAGTATATACAGCTGAGCTGAGAAAAAGAAACCGCCCATTCTATCATTCCCTTAGGAATTTAAGATATTATTTGGAGATATAGTCATGGTGTCAGGGGAACAGTTGATCTTTTCTCTC
>ML109189.1:0-16642 GCA_003697995.1 Taxidea taxus jeffersonii
ATTCCCTTGCAATTTTCAGACCACAATGCTCTGAAGCTAGAACTCAATCACAAGAAGAAATTTGGAAAGAACCCAAATGCATGGAGACTAAAGAGCATCCTTCTAAAGAATGAATGGGTCGGGGCACCTGGGTGGCTCAGTCATTAAGTGTCTGCCTTCAGCTCAGGTCATGATCCCAGAGTCCTGGGATCGAGTCCTACATCAGGCTCCCTGCTCAGTGGGAAGCCTGCTTCTCCCTCTTCCTCTTCCCTTGCTTGTGTTTCCTCTCTTTGTCAAATAAATAAATAAAATCTTTAAAAATTAAAAAAAAAAAGAATGAATGGGTCAACCAGGAAATTAAAGAAGAATTGAAAAAATTCATGCAAACAAATGATAATGAAAACACAATGGTTCAAACTCTGTGGGACACAGCAAAGGCAGTCCTGAGAGGAAAAAATATAGTGATACAAGACTTTCTCAAGAAAGAAGAAAGGTCTCAAATACACAACCTAACCTACACCTAAAGTTGCTGGAGAAAGAACAGCAAAGAAAGCCTAAACCCAGCAGGAGAAGAGAAATAATAAAGATCAGAGCAGAAGTCAATGAAATAGAAACAACAACAACAAAAAAGAACAAATGAATGAAACTAGGATCTGGTTCTTTGAAAGAATTAATAAGATAGATAAGCCCCTGGCCAGACTTATCAAAAAGAAAAGAGAAAGGACCCAAATAAATAAAATCATGAATGAAAGAGGAGAGATCACAACCAACACCAAAGAAATACAAACAATTATAAGAACATATTATGAACAACTATACACCAGCAAATTTGACAATCTGGAAGAAATGGATGCATTCCTAGAGACATATAAACTACCAAAACTGAACCAGAAATAAATAGAAAACCTGAACAGACCCATAACCACTAAGGAGATTAAAGCAGTCATAAAAAATCTCCCAACAAACAAGAGCCCAGGGTCAGATGGCTTCCCAGGGGAATTCTACCAAACAT
Organism: Taxidea taxus jeffersonii; assembly: GCA_003697995.1. Taxonomy (NCBI): domain Eukaryota; kingdom Metazoa; phylum Chordata; class Mammalia; order Carnivora; family Mustelidae; genus Taxidea; species Taxidea taxus. The sequence goes on from ML109189.1 coordinate 992, forward strand.
TTAAAGAAGAATTAATTCCTATTCTCCTGAAACTGTCCAAAAAATAGAAATGGAAGGAAAACTTCCAAATTTATTTTATGAGGCCAGCATTACCTTGATCCCCAAACCAGACAAGGATCCTATCGAAAAGGAGAATTACAGACCAATATCCTTGATGAACACAGATGTGAAAATTCTCACCAAAATACTAGCCAATAGGATCCAACAGTACATTAAAAGGATTATTCACCATGACCAAGTGGGATTTATTCCAGGGCTACAAGTTTAGTTCAACATCTGCAAATCAATCAATGTGATACAATACATTAACAAAAGAAAGAACAAGAACCATATGATACTTTTCAATAGATGCTGAAAAAGCATTTGACAAAGTACAGCATCCTTTCTTGATCAAAACTCTTCAAAGTGGAGGGATAGAGGGTACATACCTCAATATTATCAAAGCCATCTATGAAAAACCCACAGCGAATATCATTCTCAATTGAGAAAAACTGAGAGCTTTTCTGCTAAGGTCAGGAACACGGCAGAGATGTCCATTATCACTACTGCTATTCAACATAGTACTAGAAGTCCTAGACTGAGCAATCAGACAACAAAAAGAAATTAAATGCATGCAAATCGGCAAAGAAGAAGTCAAACTATCACCCTTTGCAGATGATATGATACTTTATGTGGAAAACCCAAAAGACTCCACTCCAAATCTGCTAAAAGTTGTACAGGAATTCAGTAAAGTGTCAGGATATAAAATCAGTGCACAGAAGTCAGTTGCATTTCTATACACCAAAGCAAGACAGAAGAGAAACTAAGGAGTCAATCCCATTTACAGTTGCACCCAAAACCATAAGATACCTAGGAATAAACCTAACCAAAGAAGCAAAGAATCTGTACTCAGAAAACTATAAAGTACTCATGAAAGAGATTGAGGAAGACACAAAGAAATGGAAAAATGTTCCATGCTCATGGATTGGAAGAACAAATATCTTGAAAATGTCTGTGCTACCTAAAGCAATCCACACACATTTAATGCAATCCCTATCAAAATCCCATCCATTTTTTTCAAAGAAATGGAACAGATAATCCTAAAATTCATATGGAACCAGAAAAGACCTCAAATAGCCAGAGGAATGTTGAAAAAGAAAGCCAAAGTTGGTGGCATCACAATTCCAGACTTCAAGCTCTATTACAAAGCTGTCATCATCAAGACAGTATGGTACTGGCACAGAAACAGACACATAGATCAATGGAGCAGAATAGAGAGCCCAAAATAGACCCTCAACTCTATGGTTAACTAATCTTTGACAAAGCAGGAAAGAATGTCTAATGGAAAAAAGACAGTCTCTTCAACAAATGGTGTTGGGAAAATTGGACAGCCACATGCAGAAAAATGAAACTGGACCATTTCCTTATACCACACACGAAAATAGACTCAAAATGGATGAAGGTACACGTCCCCCTTTGGATGGGATCGGGAGGGAGACAAACCAAAAGAGACTCTTAATGTCATAAAACAAACTGAAGGGGGTGGGGGAGGAGAGGGGTTGGGAGAGGGTGGTGGGGTTACATTATATGTTTAAATAAAAAAGCTTAAAAAAATGGATGAAGGACCTCAATGTGAGAAAGGAATCCATCAAAATCCTTGAGAAGAACACAGGCAGCAACCTCTTCCACTTCAGCTGCAGCAACTTCTTCCTAGGAACATCACCAAAGGCAGGGGAAGCCAAAGGCAAAAATGAACTATTGGGACTTCATCAAGATCAAAAGCTTCTGCACAGCAAAGGAAACAGTTAACAAAACCAAAAGACAACTGACGGAATGGGGGAAGATATTTGCAAACGACATATCAGATAAAGGGCTAGTATCCAAAATCTATAAAGAACTTATCAAACTCAACACCCAAAGAACAAATAATCCAATCAAGAAATGGGCAGAGGACATGAACAGACATTTCTGCAAAGAAGCCATCCAGATGGCCTACAGATACATGAAAAAGTGCTCCACATCACTCAGCATCAGGGAAATACAAACCAAAGCACAATGAGATACCACCTCATACCAGTCAGAATGGTTAAAATTAACAAGTCAGGAAATGACAGATACTGGCGAGGATGCAGAGAAAGGGGAACCCTCCTACACTGTTGGTAGGATGTAAGCTGGTGCAGCCACTCTGGAAAACAGTATGGAAGTTCCTCAAAAAGTTGAATATAGAGCTACCCTAAGACCCAGCAATCACACTATTGGGTATTCACCCTAAAGATACAAATGTAGTGATCCAAAGGGGCACGTGCACCCGAATGTTTATAGCAGCAATGTCCACAATAGCCAAACTATGGAAAGAACCTAGATGTCCATCAACAGATGAATGGATAAATAAGTGTATGTATATATATATATATATATATATATATATATATATATATGTATATATAAAATGAAATACTATGCAGCCATCAAAAGAAATGAAATCTTGCCATTTGCAATGACGTGGATGGAACTAGAGGGTATTATGCTTAGTGAAATAAGTCAATCGGAGAAAGACAATTATCATATGATCTCCCTGATATGAGGAAGTTGAGAGCAATGTGGGGGGCTTGGGGGTAGGAAGGGAATAAATGAAACAAGATGGGATCGGGAGGGAGACAAACCATAAGAGACTCTTAATCTCACAAAACAAACTGAGGGTTTCTAGGGGGAGAGGGGAGGGAGAAAGGTGTTTGGGTTATGGACATTGGGGAGGGTGGTATGGTGAGTGCTGTGAAGTGTGTAAACCTGGCGATTCACAGACCTGTACCCCTGGGTACAGGTGTACCCTGTAACATATAATGTAATAATACATTATATGTTAATTAAAAAATTAAAAAATATAAAGGTTAAATCTCTGCTCTCTTTCTAGCTCCTCAGTTGACTGGCTTGCAGCAGAGAGTGAAATGACCCATTTATAGAAGGCACAGGGACGCCTGGGTGGCTCACTTGGTTGAGCAGCTACCTTTGGCTCAGGTCATGATCCCAGCATCCTGGGATCGAGTCCCACATCGGGCTCCTTGCTCGGCAGGGAGCCTGCTTCTCCCTCTGCCTCTGCCTGCCACTGTCTGCCTGTGCTCTCTCTCTCTCTCTCTCTGACAAATAAAAATAAAATAAAATAAAAATATCAGAAGGCACAGAGGTGAGTGCTAAGACAAAAGGTGACCTCCAAAGTTAAGGCAGGGATTTTCTTTTTTTTTTAGGTTAGTTTTTTAAATTTTTATTTTATTTAGTTATTTGAGAGAGAGAGAGCACAAGCAGGCGGAGTAGCCGGCAGAGAGGGAGAAGCATGCTCCCTGCTGAGTAAGGAGTCTGACATGGGGCTCCATCCCAGGACCCTGGGATCATGACCTGAGCCAAAGATAGTTACTTAACCAACTGAGCCACCCAGGCACCCCAAGGCAGGGATTTTCAAGCTTAAATGAAAACCAGCGGACATAGTCAAAGAGCCTAATACATATTGGTGGTAATTATAAGGTCATAAGTTCATCTCAGTATGGCAAATGAAACCCACCTGGCAAATCTTAGGAGTCAAATGCTAGACATCTGTTAAGGAAGGAGGCAGCTGCTTCCACTGCCTGAAACTTAGGGCTGTTGTATTATTTCCCCCAACATCCAAGAACATAAAATCTTTTGGTTCCCAAGCATGATGTTTTAAAACTTTCAAAACCTGGTAATATTGTCCCAGAGTCCAAGTGGTTGTTTCTGTTCTAAGTCCAGCACATTTCATTTTCTTCGAGTCCCCTTCTGGGCCACATGGTGTCTTCTTTGTGTACATTTCCAATTGAACTTTTATCACAAAAGCAGTTTAGAAGCTTTATATCCTAACATCTCATAAGAGATGTAACTGCACCCAAATGGAAGATTTTAAAAACCAGAATTAGACCTCCTTGTTGGGAGGATGTCTCAGGTAGTAAGCTGTGGTTCCTGTTGGGAGAAACCTGCTCTGGATCCTTAGGATCTGGGCTGGGGCTAGGTGGAGACAGAACACACCGAGTGCTAAAAGAGGAGTTACCTCCACAACACTTTAGCTCACCATGGTTTATCTAAACCTAGTCACCATCTCCTGAATAGCACAGCTATATTACACTGAGTTAAAGGTCGTTCTTAAAGTTTAAAAATGAACAGCCGTTTCTGCAACAAGATCTTGGCATTTATTAAGTTTCTAATACATTGGGAGCTTCCAAAATTACAGGTGGCAGCCCCTTTCTTTTCTTTTCTCTCTCTCTCTCTTTTTTTTAAGGATTTTACTTATTTATTTATTTGACAGAGATCACAAGCAGGCAGAGAGGCAGACAGAGAGAGGGGGAAGAGAAGCAGAGAGCCTGATGCGGGGCTCCCTGAGATCAAGACCCAAGCCAAAGGCAGAGGCCCAATCCACTGAGCCACCCAGGTGCCCCAGCAGCCCCTTTCTCCATCTGTGGGAGACCATGCCCTAGGATCCCACAGATCTTTGAGGTCAGCGAGTGGGGTGAGCAGGACGGGGGGTGGGGTGGTCAAACAGGCCAATCGATACAACTGGGGGACGTGAGTCCTTCCCGCAGTCCCCAAAAGGCAGCATGGAGTGGCGCCCGCAGAAAGGGCGGGTCTCGGGAACGCACCGCCCCCCCTCCCCTCCCCACCCCCCATGCGGGCTCTGTCCAAGTAGAACAGCATCCATCACGAGGTACTGACGCCTCGCGCGATCCAGGTCACCAGGAGCTCTCCCACCGCAGCAAAAAGGCAAGGGGTAGCAGCTGGGCCTGGGGCGCCTCCGGCGGGGACGCCCCGCCCACTCGGCCCGGCTACCCTCCTCCCCGCCTGCCCCAGCCTCTCGGCCCCGCCCACTCGGCCGCCTGGGGGGCCCGCCCACCCGGCCCCGCCCACCCGGCCCCGCCCAGCCCGCGCGCCTCAGGTGCGGCCTCCCCACCCGCCCAGCGGCGTCCGGCTGCGTCTCCTCAGTTCCCTAGGAGTGTGGGCTGCGGGGCCGGCTGCGCTACAAGTTTGGAAATTTGGGCGGCGGGGGAGCGCGCCAGCATTTCGGAGCCAACGGCTGTGGAAGCCGCGGACTTTCGAGGATGGTCCGCGCCCCGGCGCTCCCGGAGCCCAGAGTCGGGCGGCCACGAGATCCGGCCGCGTCCTCCTGCCGGACGGCTGCAGCCACGTCACGGGGGGCCGGGCGAGGTGGACGGGCTCACGGAGAGCACCTACCGGGTAAGCGAGCCCAGCACGGCCCGGGACCTCGGGGGTTTGAGGGCGGGAGGCGCGGGGACCGGGGGCGGGGCGCGGCGCGGCCGGGGGTGCGCGGAGGCCCGAGACCCGTGGGCAGGAGTCGGAGTTTGGGGCTGCAGGAAGCGGGGAGGCCGCGCCGCGGCTTGCGGTCGTCGCGGGGCGAGGGGCGGGGCGAGAGGCGGACTTTACGCGGAACACCCTCCCCCGCACTCCTCCCGGCGCTGGAGCTGCCTTGCTAGCCACAGGTTTCACACAGCCCAGCGTGTCTGGAGGGAGTCGGAGAAGGGGGGATGGGAGTGGGGTCTGTCCCCTCCTTGGGGGCCGCGTCCTCGCGTCTGCTGCCCTTACGGAGTCGGAGACGCGCCGGCGTGGCCGCTGTGCCCGAGCTCTCCGGGCGCGCGAGCAGCGCCTAGTTCCTGCGCGCGGGCTCGGGGGCGAGCGCCGCTCCGGGGCGCCTCTGGGGGGCTCCGCGGGCTGCCGGCCTCCGCTGCCGCCCTCCGGGACCCTGCCAGGTGCAGCGCTCCCAGCCCTTCGGCCCGGACACACCGACTGCTCCGCGAAGTCCCAATAAAATGGACCAAACCTGCAGGAAAGCGTTGACGGTCATTCCCTTAACTTGCGTTTCTCGTGAAGGCGGTTTTCCGGTAACAGACACAGATTTAAGATAGTGGCCAGTTTAGTAAGTTTACTTGTAAATGCATTCCAGTTGAAATAAGATAGTGCTTAATCATCGGTTATTAACTACAAAACAACTTTTGTTTTAATCCGGCTTAGGCTCATTGAACACAAGTTCTCCAAATTCATTTGTAGCAATTTTTAAGGCCAACAGTTTGGTCACTTGTATAGATTTTTTTTTTTAACCCTGGAATTTGGTTTCTAGAGTGAATTCCTGAAATCCAGAGAGGTTTATGGACTGTTGTAGGATAAGAATAAAGAAGAGCATGAAAATATATTCACAATGTATCATTTGGGTTCAAAATAATTGATTCCTTTCATCTGGATACACAAATAGGTCATGTGAATCCACCCTTTGGATAGATACGGTAGACGCATTTAACACAGCATTTTTTTTATCTCAGTAAGTAACTGTGTTGTCTTAATAGAGAGCAATTTTTAGAAATCCCAGAAACTGTTGATCGTTAATATTTCAATAATCCTGAAGATAGTGCGGTGTGAGGTGTTGACAGTGTGTAAATAAGAGTCTCTTAGATTTGGGGAATTGGAGCTATTCTGATGACTGTCAGTTAAGGAAAAACTATGCAATTGAGGAATGCAGATCATTGCAGATTTCAGGCAGTCTTAATATCTAGTGGGGCACAAAAACATGTGAACACTTAAGTTGCCTCCAAGAAGACAGGCACATATATCTTTCCAGTCTGGGGTGATAGATCAGTTTGAGACAAGCAATCAGATGCTCTGAAGTAACTCTTTGCTTTTTCTCCCACTTCTTCGTTTTACTTTTAGCAATGACTCAGTGGAGGGGCTGTACTCAAGTGAATTATAGTGCCACGAGTGCCAACCCCAAAGAACTGGGGCAGGATGCAAAAGTGTAGATTTCAAGTTTGGGTTATACATATTTATAGACATTAGGCAGTGCAAATCATTTTCATACCTTGCAAAGTTAAAGTGAACATCAGAGACTAGTTACTACTTTCCATTCCCAGGTGTCTTAAAACATATTAAAAGCTCACAAATGTTTGTCGATTGTGACTTTAATCACCATTTTTTCTTTAATGTTTTGGGATTGTGTTTTTTTATGTTGAATGGTGGTAAAAGAATTTATAGCTCCAGACAGAAAGTTTATATATAGTCTATGAAGTGAACAGTGCTGGCGCATGTTTTGGCTATGATGGAAATGCATAGTGAAATTTTACGTTCACAGGTCTGATTGAAAGCCTGAACACCTTCACCACCTCTTCATTGGGTTCTTCCCTACCCCACCCCCTGACAACTAAGGCTGAAAACAATTTAAGCTTAATATGGTAAAATTCTTGCAGTGTGATGACTCCAGTTATTTTATTTAATTTGTTTATTCATTTTATTTTGAGAGAGGGAGAGAGGAGGGTAGAGGGGGTGAGGGATAGAGAAAATCTAAATGAGGGGCTCAATCTCATGACCCCAAGATCATGACCTAAGCATAAATCAAGAGTTGGACGCTTAACTGACTGAATCTAGGTTTTTTTTTTAAGAGATTTCCTTTATGTTACCTAATAACCCATAGTGTTTTACTAATAGAAACATAACCTAACCAGGTGTGTTGACAATAGCACCTGGAAATGAGATTTAATGACCTGCTAGTATGGATTTTAGATTTTTTTTTGAATACTCAAATTTATCCAACTTTGAAGTAAAAGAATAAATTCTCTGGAAAAAGTGAGGGACTATAAACTAGTGTAATTCTCTGTAATGCAGTATCAAATATCTTTCAGTATTTATTTACACATTTGCTGAGTTCTCTAGAATGTGTCCTTCGATAAATGATTGCTGGAGACCCATGCTGAATCCCAGGAGGATGTGTGTTTTATGGCTTCACAAACAAATGGTGTGATAATAACCCCCAAAATGTCAAGTAATGTTACTATTAATAATTAGAGTTCAGCCAAAGATCCCTCCTGGTCTCTACATTTCTACATAGTATGCCCATAATTTTCCCTTAGTACTTGCTTGTGATTTCACATGGTTTTCTGATGAGTACATGCTTTAGTGGTACAAGGAAGAAGTAAAGTTTAAAAAAAAAAAACAAAAACCCTTAATTAAGAGTAATCATACCTTCCTAGAAGTTAGAACTGCCATAGTCTTAGGAAGTTGAGGAGGTATGGGTATGATGTCATCCATCCTGTACCTACATTACTCTTGCTAAATAAGCAACAGTAAAGGGGAAGAAAGTCACTTAAAAAGGGGGAAGGGGCAGGTAAGTCTTTGTTTAAATGTCACCTGCTCAAACAACTCTTTAAAATTTTTTTAAATTGCCATCCATCTCCCAATCCCACTGACTTTACTTTTCCCACGTAGTTCTTAGTATTTTATGATATTCTGTATATCAAACTCCTTTATCTCTCATCCGTCTCCCAACTAGAATGTGAGCTCCCAAAGGAGAGGAGCTTGGCTTTGTTATATTCTGAACGGTTACTGGCAGGTAGTAGGTGTGTGAGTTTGTTGGTTATATGAACATTTATTTAGTGAATACCTGTGCTAGGCTCCCCCACCTCCCTTGACACTTTCCATACAGCATTTATTTCATTCTAAGTATACATCAGCCCTCAAGGTGGATGTGGATTTTGTTTACTCTTGAGAAACCGACACCCAAAAGTCTAGGAGGGAGCAGTGTCCACATGCCATTTACCCTGCCAGCCTCCATTTATCTCCTTTTTGTATGGTAGTTTAGTTCCTAGTGGTCAACAAATGCACAAATCAAACACCTTTTCATAATTTGGTGATCTAAGATATGACCAGAATTTTCTGCCATTTTGTTCATCATCTTTGTTTTGAACAAAAATTTGTTTAGTTAAACAAATAAGGTATTTTCGGGGCGCCTGCCTTCGGCTCAGGTCATGATCCCAGGGTCCTGGGATCGAGCCCCACATAGGGCTCTCTGCTCAGCAGGGAACCTGCTTCCTCCTCTCTCTCTCTGCCTGCTTCTCTGCCTACTTGTAATCTCAATCTGTCAAATAAAAAAAAAAAAAGGTACTTTTGTTCTTTAACAAGTCAGACAAGCATCTCGGCATGTGTACTAGGTTGTTTTGTTTTTTTTTTTTTTTAATTTTCTGAACTTGGGTTTAATTAGGCAGGCGAGAATTCTACCACTGAACCACCCATGCTGAACTTGGGTTTAATTAGGGATATGGAAATAAATGTTCCTGCCTAGATGGCTTCCAGTGTAGACTGTGGTATAAAGGTCTAGCTTGCAAAGGTTCGAGTTGCCTTGTGTGTTGATTGCTGTAGCTATATACACTATTTGATATCTTCATCTGTTCCCATAATACTACTTTCTTCAGGTATGCTGAAGACAAAATGGGATTTGCAGAAGCCCAGACAACTTGCTCTTGGTTCCATGATGACTATAAAAAGGGACAGTAAGAATCAGGTGCCACGTAGCAACAGAAAGAGTTGCCAGCTATCAGTTATTAAACTGAACAGCCCAGTATTGTAGCATTTTGTCTGGTAAAATGAAAATACAAAGACAAACAGTGGTTGTCTTTTTCTGTCATAACATTTTTTCCTGATTGGAAAGAGGTTTTAGAACTATGATACCATTATTGGTATGTAGACAGAGCAGTGTCCTTTATTATGAAGCTTGGGAAGCTGGGACCACTTGGCCAGGTGACACCATTCACAAGTTTCAGGTTGCTTTTGAGTTTACATTGGTGACATTATTCCAGTATTGGGCATTAATTCTTGCCTGGCACCTGTGTTGTAATGAGCCAAAGGCATACCTGCAGGGGAAACCTAATGTGCATAGAATTTCAACAAATTGGACTTTTGTTTTTATCAGCATTCCACACAGTTGTTTACTCTGCAGTTCAAAAGTAAAAATTATTATAAAAACTACACAAATATCAATTGAACTTGTTGACATTTGCAAATATATTTTTTAAACTTTTTATTGGATTATAATAAACATATTAAAACATATTAAACATATACATTTGGTGTATATAGCTCACAAAATCATCAACAAACTGAACATGTGTATATAACTAGCACACAGTCAAGATGCAAACCATGACCAGCCTCCCTGAAGGCTGTCAGTGACAGCCCCTTTCCAGTCACTGTGTTACCTCCAAGATAACACTCTCCTTAACTTCTAAGCACTGATTAGTTGGGCCCATTTCATGTGCCATCTTTCACCCAGTGTGTTTGTAGGACAAGCCCTGTCAGAGTAATTGTAACTCCTTTTTACTACTGTGTAGTATTGCACTGTGCAGGTACATCATGATTTATCTATTCTCTTGATTGTTTTCAGACTACTCCAGGATATTGTGGATAGTGCAGCTGTGAACACTCTAGTCCATGTCTGGTGGGCATAGACCCTCATTTCTCTTGCATATACACACAGGAATGGAGTTGCTGGGTTATAAAGTATTTGAGTATTTAGCTTTGGCAGAAACTGCCAAGCAGTTTTCCACAGTGGTTGTACCAGAGTTCAGTAGCTCGTCCTTGGCAACAGTTGATATTTTTTTTCCTTTTAATTTTGGCCACCCTGCTGGGTGTATGCAAATAAAATTTTAAAATCCAAAACAAAACTGTTTTCCCCAGGTTTGCAGGTTGGATGTCTGCAACCGCAGCAGGGAACCCAACTCCCTAGGGGATACTTCCTGTCAGAAAGTAGAACCTAGAGGGGCGCCTGGGTGGCTCAGTGGGTTAAAGCCTCTGCCTTCGGCTCAGGTCCTGATCTCAGGGTCCTGGGATCAAGCCCCACATCGGGCTCTCTGCTCAGCGGGGAACCTGCTTCCTCCTCTCTCCCTCTCTGCCTGCCTCTCTGCCTACTTGTGATCTCTGTCAAATAAATAAATAGAATCTTTAAAAAAAAAAAAAAGTAGAACCTAGAACCTAGGGAACATGTGTCTGAGAGAGGCCATACAGCTGTGGTATTCAGTAGAATAAAACATAAATCTAAGTTTAATAGACTCAAAAACTGTCATAGTTGAATGCATCAAAAGGTTTTATTGCACAGTGGGTTTTGAGGGCATAGATGAGCCAGGTTTTAACCAGCTAGAATGCTGGGGGAGGGGGTGCAGAGTTATGGTTAATTGAATTTTCTTGTTCATTTGAGTATTAAAGTACCTTTCCCTTTCTTTTTGCATGACTTTTCTTGAAAATGTACCTGCTTTATGTTATAGGCACAATAGACTAGTTTTTATTTTTTTATAATATTTTATTTTTTCAGTGTTTCAAGATTCACTGTTTATGCACCACACCCAGTGCTCCATGCAATATGTGCCCTCCTTAATACCCACCACCAGGCTCACCTATCCCCCACCCACCTCCCCTTCAACACCCTGAGCTTGATTCTCAGTCCACAGTCTCTCATGTTTTGTCTCCCCCTCCGATTTCCTCCAGTTCACTTTTCCTTTCTTTCTCCTAATGTCTTCCATGATTCTTCCTTATGCTCCACAAGTAAGTGAAACCATATAATCGATTCTCTCTGCTCGACTTAGTTCACTCAGCATTATCTCCTCCAGTCCCGTCTATGTTCATACAGAAGTTGGGTATTCATCTTTTCTGATTGAGGCCTAATATTCCATTGTATGTATGGACCATATCTTCTTTGTCCCTTTGAATAGACTAGTTTTTAAGAAAGAATTTCAGTGAGTTACAGTTAAGAGGTTTTAAGACTTCTACTTTGTGAAGGAAACAACAGTTTTAATTTGGGTCTTTTGCCCCACTTAGATTGTACATGCTTGAGAACAAATCCCCCAAATCCTACTTCTTAGCATTTACCACTTTCATATTTTTCTTTATGTGTGTGTTCGTTTCAAACTCAGGATTTTTAAAACTGTATTTTTCTGATACTAGAGAATTTCCAAAATTTCTGTGACTATTCACAGTGAAAGTAAAAGTCATCTGGATCTCACAACCCAGAGAGAACACTATTAACCCTTACTGTCACACTTCCCGATAGTTTTTAGTCCATCTCTGTGTCATCAATATCCTGTGTGTCATTGGCTTTCTGACTCCACAGTACTCTGTTCTTCAACAATTTATTGATCCAGTCCCCTTAAAACACTGTAGCAAACATCATTGTAGGTAAAGCTTTGCACAAATCGGGGATTTTTCCTTAAACTCAGTGCCCAGAACGGAGTTATAGGTCAGAGTAGATTCAATTTAAAGCATATTTGCTACATGTTGCAAAATGTCCTCTGGAAAACATGCCCCAATTTATGCTTAATCTGATTTTGTGGGAATGCATCTTTCCTGAACCCTAACTAAGTAAGTAGGTCTTTTAAAGCCACTTCTTTTTTTTTTTTATAAACTGTACAGGTTTTTTTTTCTTTTTTTCTCTCTTTTTTTAAAGATTTTATTTATTTGACAGACAAAGATCACAAGTAGAGAGAGAGAGGGAAGCAGGCTCCCTAGTGAGCAGAGAGCCCGATGCGACGCTCGATTCCAGGACCCTGGGATCATGACCCGAGCTGAAGATAGAGGCTTTAACCTACTGAGCCACCCAGGCACCCCTCTTTTTTTTTTTTTTTTTTAAGTAAAACATGTATAGCTGTAATGTATAGTAGCTAATGGACATTGGGACAATACCTGAGATTTCATTTCCTCTGCTATTGGGTGTAACATCCCCCATAAACTTTGTACTTAGAGACGTGTACAGAATAATTACAGCCTTGTGGCTCTTTTGGCCTGTGTACTTTGCTTTATACTTTCCTCAGCCTTGATTTTAAACGCCTATTTCTGTTTTCTAGACCCCGAGTCTGTCTTTTTGGTTGATCATTGTTTTAGAGACTGTGTTCTGGTTTTAATAGTTGCCTCAAGTCCTTATGGATATAGGTGAGACTTGAGTGAACGAGATAAAAAGTTGCTGGTTCCTCTTTTTCTAAAAAAATAAATGAAAAATATTACCAGAAGGTGTTTCCAATCCAGGGAGCTTATTCAAATGAGCAAAACAAATGAGCACCCCTTAGAAATCTAACTGATGGCTCACAGCCTTCTGGAGCTACATGTGCTTTAAGGAGAGCAGCCTGGGGGTAAGATGGCCTCAGGTTTGTTGGTTACGCTTTTTATTTGGTGCTTTGAGGTTGAAAAGTTCCTTAACAGTGGCAATTTCTTTACTAAAAGTATGGATGTATAGCAGTGGCTAAACTATAGGTCAGGGGAAGGAGACTTTTACTTAATCACTTTTACTCTACCTTCTAGAGTGTTTACAGTTTTTTGTGTGAATGGATTACTTTTATAATTTTAAGGTTTATAAAAGCAGAAATTGATATACCACTTTGGTGGGTAAAAAGTTTTGAAAACTAAGCTAAAATGTGCCATTTTTTACCTCTGCTTCGCAAACTAACCTTTCAAAGATAAGCCTAATTTAAAATATCGTTGTTTTTCTCTTAATTACTATTTATGGGAATGCATTTTTAACATTTACTAACCTGAGACTATGAATGCAACAGGAAAGAATGCAACAAAACTGAGAAACCCCCAAATTCCAGTTTTTACATCTATCACTTAAGAATCTTGTTTCCTGATGTTGTAAGAAGTCGATCCCTTTAGGTGCAGCTGTATTCTTGAAAGGTATAAAAGTAGTAATAAGAAGGACAAGAAGAGGTATAGAAGTGGTAATAATAACCCATCAGAAATAAGGCTAAAAGTTCAAATGATTAGAACACGTTATGTAGAATAATAAATAATGGATAAGTTTGGAGTTGGGAGTCAGAACAGATCTTAGGTGAACTGTGTACCAGCCAACCTAAGTGCTTCTCTTCAGCCTTCAGGCTGAAGCAGCCCCTTCCTGAGTCAGGAGGAGGAAAGCCTCTGCCTGTATGGGGAGGGGAAAGCTGTGCAGAAGAAAACCCTGGCCACCTTCATAAACTTTTTTTGTTTTTTCCCCCCATCTTCATATTCTTATCAGGTATAGATATCTGAGATCCAGGCTAACAGAACAATCTTATCTGGCCAAAGAAACTCAAATGGTAAAATCAGGAAAATGACAATGATAATTCCTTTAACTTAAGTGCTGTAATTATATATGCATATATTTATATATTATGTGTGTGTGCATATATATATATGCACGCATGTGCACACACACACATATTATTTTAAATTAAGTTCTATGCCCAACATGGGCTCGAACTCACAACTCTGAAATCAGGAGTCGCATGCTTTACCGACCGAGCTAGCCAGGTGCCCCCCTGTGTGTGTGTTCTTTTTAAATAAAACTCTAAAGGTATTGACCAAATGGTATATTTTATTATGGGCTTCATCTAATACTCGGAGCAGCTTGAGGTGCAAGATGTCAACTATGTCTGACAGTAGCATATATTTCTAAGTGTGTAAACACACTTTTAACATGCAAAACATTGTCCTTATAGGACACTTACTCTGATTGTTGCGCTCTTTGAGAAGATCGCTTATTCACCTGACCAGTCCATTCATTCTTATCCCAGATTTTTGCATGTACTTAATGTCATATTCCTCCATTTGACCTTGTGCTTCAATTTTTCTCATCTGTAAATAAGGATGATAGTAGTACCTACCTCTGGTTATTATGAAGATTGAAAGTTGTAATACATGAAAGCCCTTAGAAGAGTGTGTTAGCAGTAGTAGCATGTGTTTACTGGAGTGTAGCTACTATGAGAGCATTGATTTTCGTCTATTTTGTTTACTGCTTGTTCCCAGTATCTAATAGAGTGACTGGCATAGAGGCAGAGCTGAGTGAATATTTGATAAAAGAATAGGGTTGAAATCATTGGCACAAAGTTTTCTGTCAATGAGCTATACACTTCTTGAGGGTTTTTTTTTTTTCCTTCTTAATCCCTCACTGTGCTGGAGCACAGTAGAAATCAGAAAGATTTCTTGAATAAATACTGAAGATCTATGCTTATCACACAGTTGTAGCTAAAATCCTCAATTTGGTGGCCAGGGGGACTGAGCTAGCACTAGTAATAATGGCTGTGATGTTCTGAGCATCTGTTATGAATGTGTCAAGCTTACTATCCACATTCATTCTCCCAACTGTTTTCTTATGCACCTCAGTTGTGCCAAGCACTGTGGTCACCACTAGGAACCACACTGGAGGAAAAAAAAAAACAGACTGTGCTTTTCTAGAGTTTATAGTATGACAGGACAACAATGCCAAGGTTTTAGTCTGTCCTGCCTTTCCACTTTACCTTGGTTTGCTTGCCTGTATCAATTGTGTTTCCTTGCTCCTCTCCCCACCCTCTTTCCCAGAGGGGTCCTGTCTTATCAGTTCAGTTCTTTGGACTTTGTTTTATCTCACTATTGGAAGAAAGAAAAAAATAAAGGTATGTGCAAGTTAAGTTCAGGAGTTCAGGGGCACCTGGATGGTTCAGTGGGTTAAGCCGCTGCCTTCAGCTCAGGTCATGATCTCAGGATCCTGGGATCGAGTCCTGCGTCGGGGCTCTCTGCTTTGGCGGGGAGCCTGCTTCACCCTCTCATTCTCTGCTTGCCTCTCTGCCTACTTGTGCTTTCTGTCTGTCAAATGAATAAATAAAATCTTAAAAAAAATTATTAAAAAAAAAGAGTTCAAGTTGTAAGAAGTCTTTGGAAAGTTGGGTAAGAAAAGAATCACATGAGAAACAAAACCAGAAAAAAAAATTAGAAGTTTTGATTCCCCTTACTGGTATCTGAGAATTACATGTAATAAACTTGAAGTATTTTTAAATTATTTTAGGTTTTTGAACAATATTTCTCAGATTGCAAGGGCTACAGTTTGTTTTTGGTTTTTTTTTTTTTTTT
>ML109189.1:17042-70063 GCA_003697995.1 Taxidea taxus jeffersonii
CCCCCCCCCCCCCCCCCCGTTAAGTACTTTAAGGGCTTTCTAAACAAATTCGACCCAGCACATAAGACATTCTCTCCTGTAAATTCATTGCTTGCTTTTTATTCGAGACACACCTTTTAAAAACAGTAAATAGGGAAAAAAAAAAAAACAGTAAATAGGTAGGTAAGAACACTCAACCAAATAGTCTATTGTGCTCTATAGCCTTCTAAGTATTTATCTGTTGACAGCTAATTGAGACCCAGTAACTTAATTGCTGTTCCCTTAATAGATAACTATTTATCTGTGATAAAGTTGCGTATTTCTTTCTTTTTTTTTTTTTAGAAGATTTTATTTATTTGTTTGACAGACAGTGAGAGAGGGAACACAGGCATGGGCAGTGGGAGAGGGAGAAGCAGGCTTCCTGCTGAGTAGGGAGTCCCCAACGCGGGGCTCAATCCCAGGACCCCGGCCAGGATCATGACCTGAGCTGAAGGCAGACACTTAACAGCTGAGCCACCCAGGTGCCCCAAAGTTATATATTTCTAAGAGATATTCAAGTAATATTAAAGATGTTTGCATTTCTTATTTTCACCATGTTGGTCTGGATTGCCTTGGTACTTTTTTTATACCTGTCTCCTTATTAGACCATGCATTTCCAAGGGCTAGAATGCTTTCCTCATTCATCTTTGTGTTCTGTATGTCCAGTATAAGACTGGGTTCACTGTTCACTGTAGGTATATAATAAAGATTGAACACATACCTATATAGTTGTTTCAAAGGCCCAAACATGAGAAGGATTTTACAGAGTGAGTGGAACGAAACCCAAGTACACATTATCTTGTATTTGCCACAATACCCTTCCTGCCGCCGCCCCCCCATCATAGGAAAATACCAGAAGAGGCCCATTTTCATATTCTGATTGAGAGTTATGTAATAGTCCTCTTGGTACTGTAGCTATAGGGAGGATTGTGTTTCCATTCTTCCAAGCGGGAACGTGCATCTCTGGGAACCAAGCAAAAATGGATATGGATTTCATCATAGTTGGAATTTCAAGAAGTGGTTTTTACTTCATTCTCCTAGGTACTACTCCCTCTGAAGTGCAAGGTCCAAAAGTTGCTTCAAATCTGGTGCAGGGTCCCCAGATCCCTTCTCCAGTTGAGGCCAGTGTGGGCCAGACATTATTAGAGTGTCTTGCCACAGATAGGAATGCCTGCTTTTAGCCCCAAAAGCTTTCTTCACACTGCCAAGAAATATATAACTCTATGGATATATATATATATATATATATATATATATATATATATATATATATATATTCAATCACATCACCTGTTGGATCTTGGACCCAGTATAATTGTCTGCACTTAAACTAGAAGGAAAAGTGGTTTCAAATAATTCTACAGACAAATGTAAAACTTTTGTCACGTATTTAAAATAGAATGAAACTTTGTAGTGTTGAGCAGGATTCGGGTCATTACTTTTTCTTCAAGTTACTTTATCAAGGATGGTTATGGACTCAGATTGCCTGTAACATGGTTCTCCCTCCATAATTAAAACAATTGAGTACCTAGATTCCTACACTAATTTACTGGGTGGCATAGGGCTGGGACTTAATTTTCTTGACAGGGTTGATAATTTCATGCAAAAGCCTTGAACAGTTATAAGAGCACACTTCTTACTTTATTCTGCCAGTGGGGGATCTTTTTGTTTTGCTTAACTTTGCTTTTGCTTCAGAACAATTCCTGCTGCCTAAATGAGTAGAGACTAGAGAAAGTGGAGTTTGTCAAGGAAATCTGAAATAAAAGGTCATGGAGATGTTATTGTTTCTAGTAGTGTATCTTAAGAGGTAGCAATACATAGTTTTCTGGATGATCATACTGATTCTTATCTCTCAGTTGGTTCTTAAGGAGCTCATGATCTAATAGGTGCTTTTGGAACGTTCAGAGAATATCCTTTCAAGAGCAGGTGGTTTGCTGGTCACTGGCCCAGTGCTCAGGATGTCCCAAGGAATGGAGTCATGTAACTCTAAGGGTGTCATGGCTTCATTTCTGGCATGCCCTTTGCCCTCTGAAGGACCACTTTTGCAGAAATAATTACTTATAAACCAAAGCTTGGATACAGAGGAAGAGAAGAAAGAAAAGGAAGAATGCAGGCAAAACAACTTTTAAGTCATAGAAACTTTCATGGTGAATTTTCCCTGTGGGCTAAAAGGACACAGAAACAACTTTTTCTTTTTTTTTTTTCCCCTGGAGAAACATTTGCCAAACTTTTCCCCCAGTCATAGCTGGAAAGGCAGCTGCTAATCCAGTAGGAGATTATTCTCAAAATAGCTGGGTTATTTATTTCTACTAATGGATCTAATTGATTATCACTCTAGGAGGGGAAGTTGCTGCTAACAGCTACATGGGAAAATGCTTGCAGACCAATAGGACTTTTCTGGAAGGTGCTGGACCAGTGTTCACAAAGCATGGTGCATGACCTGCATTTCAATACACCTGGCTCTCCGTGGGCCAGGGTAGTTGGAAATAATCAAGGAATGAACAAAGATACATAACTTTGCGACATTCCATAGCATTAAGGGTTTAAAGCCTCAGCCCTTAGCAGCCTGGAACGTTAAGAAGAGTCAAGGGCTTTGGTTATAGCTGTTCTTTACCGTAAAAAAAAAAAACCACACACACACAAAAAACCACACAACTTAATTGAAGTATAATTCAGTAAAAAAATTCAGTCCTTTTAAGTGTACAATTCCATGATTTGTTTCAGTAAATTTCCAGAAATGTGTAACCATCACCACAATCCAGTTTTATAACATTTTTGTCATGCCAAAAAGTCCTTTGTGACTGTCGCTGTCATTCCTCATTCTCATTCTAAGCCCCAGGCAACCTCTAATATATTTCTTCTCTCTATAGTTTGTCTTACTAGGTATTTCATATAAATTGAATCATAATATGTGGTCTTTTATGACTTCTTTCACTTAGCATGATGTTCATCCATGTTGTGTGTATTGATAATTTATTCCTTTTTATGGCTGAATAATCATTTATGGATGTACCATGTTCATCTGTTCAGCAGTTGGTGGTCATTTGAGGTGTTTCTAACAAGGTACTTTTTTTTATTTTTAAGATTTTATTTATTTATTTTGAGGGGTGGGGAGGAGCAGAGGGAGAGGGACGAGCAAAGTTTGCACTGAGCACCAAGCCTGACGTGGGGGCTGATCCCAGGACCCTGAGATTATGACCTGAGCCAAAATCGAGAGCCAGTTGCTTAGCTGACTGAGCCACCCAAGCGCCCCTAACAAGGTACTTTTTTTTTTTTTAAGACTTTTTATTTATTGGAGAGAGAGACACAGAGGTAATGAGAGAGGACAGGAGCAGGGACGAGAGGGAGAAACAGGCTCGCTCCAGGACCCTGGGATCATGCCCTGAGCCAAAGGCAGTTGCTTAACCAACTGAACCACCCATGTGCTCAATAAGGTACTTTTTTAAGGGCCACATTACTCTCTGATACTTAAAAAGTAATTTAAAAATCAACTTGGAGATACATAGGATTAGGAAGGCAAAATTCACAAGGAAAGCACTGACATTTTCAAATTTTGTAAGTTAATTATGACTTGTAGTTATAGCGCAGAGCCTTACAGCTTTTGTGACCCTCTGTTGGAGCTGTTACTTTGAGGTAATGAAGTTGTAAGCGGTGGATCACCTCATGCCTGATTTTCCTAGCTAACTGGCCTCCTGGGTCACTGTCTGTTGAGTAGGTTCCGTTGAGCTGGGGGCACATCTCGCAGCCGATTCATCCATGAGCATGTATGTGTCTTACAGAACAACAACAACAGTAATCAAAAACTGCTGCTGCTGCTGAGTACATTAAATGATCCAGGCACTGTCCTTGATGCTGCAGGTCGTCCTTGGCCTTTTATATGCAGTTAATACTAAGGCAGCAATAAACTGATGTGTTGTATCCTGTGAGGTAGTGAACAGCCTTTTGAAGTAAGAGAAGCACAGAGCTAGAGAGAAGGGAAGGCTGGAGGTGCTACCGGACATTAGGAGGCGAGCGGAACAAAGTGTCTCAGAGGTTTGGTGCTGAGACTGGTGGGTGGGTATCCAGGAGGAGTCTTCAGGCAGAAGGAGAGCAAATACAAAACCCCTGTGGTGAGAATGGGTTTGATCTGTTCTGAGAACAGCCCAGAGGCCATTGTGTATTGGCGCACAATGACTGGAGGCAGAGGACAGAGTGGCCAGAGTCCAAACCTGCTTAATTATGGGAAATATCCAGGCTTTTGGTGTCCTACCCTACTGTTAAGGACAATGCTCTCTGATAACCTTAAACTATGACAGATAGTTGAGCCTAAAACCATTGTAATATATGGGTAAACTACCTTTCATCATTTCTCCTCTCCTACTTAGATATTTCCAGTCATGTGTACTTTTTTAATGCTGACAGGGGAGACAGGGTTATTTTACAAAAGGTACCGTTGTCCACTTATCAGATAGGAGAAAAGTATGACGAGTATTGGTGTGAGTGTGGTAGGATAGTACTTTCTTTCTTTCTTTTTTTTTTTTTTTTTAAATATTTTATTTATTTATTTGACAGAGAGAGACACAGCGAGAGAGGGAACACAAGCAGGGGGAGTGAGAGAGGCAGAAGCAGGCTTCCACTGAGCAGGGAGCCTGACTCGGGGCCCGATCCCAGGACCCGAGCTGAAGGCAGACACCCAACGACTGAGCCACCCAGGCACCCCTAGGATAGTACTTTCATACAGTGGTTGTAGGAGCACACGTTGTTGAGGCTGCTTTCTCCAAAGTATTTGGTGATTTTTTTTTTTTTTTATTAAAGGTTTGGTTTTTTGAGAGAGAGTGAGCAAGTAAGGGAGAGCGAGAGCAAAAGCATGCAGAGGAAGGGGGGGCAGTGGGAGAGGGAGAAGCAGACTTCCCACTGAGCAGGGAGTCCCATGCAGGACTCGATCCTGAGACCCAAGGATTATGACCTGAGCTGAAGGCAGATGCTTAAACTACTGAGCCACTCAGGCACAGCTATCTGGTGGTATCTAACAAAATTGAAAAATCTGTCACAAACCCTGTGCTTCAGCGATTCTTTGTTTAGGTAATTTCTTCAAACCTGTGTGCACAAGGAGATATGTACAATCCCTTGCTCCATACTTGATATTAGCCAAAACTTGTCAACCATCTAAATGCCACTCAGAGGAAATGAAGAAATTGACTTACTTGATTGTGAAGGCTGGGAAGTCCGAAATCCGTAGGGCAGGCTGGCAGGCTAGACGCTCACACTGCGGTCCGTAGGCCGAATGTCATCTTCCTCAGGGAAACCTTAGTTTTTATTCTAAAGGCTTTTTGGCTGATTAAATGAAGCCTACCCAGATTCTTGAGGATGATGCTTAAAGTAAACTGGTTGTAGAAGTTAGCCACATCTGTACCATTCCTTCACAGCAGCACCTACGTTAGTGTCTAGTTGACTGACTCAGTACGATACCCCTGTCATGCAGACTCCTGAAACTAGCTGTCACAGTGGGAGACCATACAGAGGTTAAATAGGAATAGACTAGTCAGTATGTAGCAAGGTGGATAGGTCTCAGGAACATAACACTGAATGAAAAAAAGTGAGTGAAATGTATTATGATACCATTTATTAAAATGTACAGAGGAAAATTATGTATCATTCATGACTAAATACATGTGCATACAAAAGTATGAAATAGGAGTTAGAAAATGAACAGCATGCTTAATTGATGGCTCCCTAGGGAGAATCGACTGGGGTAGTTAGAGCATCCTGTGGTTTGGTAATGTCGTTCTGAAGTGTTGTAATTCCTTGATGCTGAAGGAAATCAATACGGTAGTATTAACCATTATTCCTACGAGGCCACAGATAGTTGAGGAATCTTCTTTACTTTTTTTAAGGGAAATAGAAGAAGATTGTCAAATATTCGTTTGCTTGGATAGAATTGCTCAATATTGTGCTGCCATTAGAAGATATTATTCATGGGGCACCTGGGTGGCTCAGTGGGTTAAAGCCTCTGCCTTCGGCTCAGGTCATGATCCCAGAGTCCTGGTATCAAGCCCTGAATCGGGCTCTCTGCTTAGCAAGGAGCCTGCTTCCCTTCCTCTCTCTCTGCCTACTTGTGATCTGTCTGTCAAATAAATAAATCTTAAAAAAAAAAAAGATGTTATTCATAAAAAGTCAGGAGTACTATTACAAGAAATCATCTAAAAAGAAAATATTGGGGGTGCCTGGGTGTCTCAGCGGGTTAAGCCTCTGCCTTCGGCTCAGGTCATGGTCTCAGGGTCCTGGGATCGAGCCCCGCATTGGGCTTTCTACTCAGCAGGGAGCCTGCTTCCCCCTTTCTCTGCCTGCCTCTCTACTTGCCTCTCTGCCTACTTGTGATCTCTCTCTGTCAAATAAATAAATAAAATCTTAAAAAAATATATTGTAGAGACTCCCATAATTTCTCACACAGAATAGTGCTCTGTCAAAGAAGCATTTTCAGTTCATTTTATCCAACAATCTAGTTTGAGGAACTATATTGAGTCCTGAGAGGTGAGTGCAAAGGTTAGCAGGGAGGCTGCCTGGGCATGACCTGTGGGTCCTGATTCAGCAAGGTTTTTAAATTTAGCATCTCAAAGCTTTGGTGTCTCACCCATAAAATGAAGATAATAATAATCATGTTGTTAGGATCTAATGAGACAGCCCATGTAAAACACTAGGCATAGAGCCTGAAAAATAGTGGCACACCATAAACGTCAAATGTATCCCATAGGGAGAAAAAGGAATAAAATGTTCTCACTGAGTAAAAGAAATAACACTTTCAATATCCTTTGTATCCCAAAGTTTTCTAGATGTTTTTGTATTCATGGTTTCTCTCATCCTGATGTGACACTTCAAGGTAGAATAGCCAGTATCATATACTTTCATGTTACAGACAGGAAGTAAGGTATCTGGAGACATTTGTGGAAATGGGAATGTCCATCTGTTTGAAGAGTTGACTAATATTTTAGACTTTTGTCTTGGAATATCGATTATTACAGTAGATTCAGTGTGTAAGGTCAAGTGCTTGGAAGAGCACATCAGTGTTCCATAAACACTTATTATCTCATTGAATCTTTATACTCCTTATGAGATCCAAATGATCATTATTTACCTTTTATAGAGGAGGAGATTGAAGCTTAGTGAGGTGTTTATGTGATTTGCCCAGGGATCCCCCCTGCCCAAAGTTTTTTTCATCCCATGTTCCCCTGGCCCATTACTACTGGGATGGCACGTTAAAAATGATAGATAATACAAATTGATAAATACTGCAAGTTGATAGCTAGTAGCATAGATAGGTAATATAGATTGAAGGAGAACCAAAGCACTATTCACATTTGACTGATAAGCATCAAATTTATAAAAGACAAAAAGGCTTGAGTATTTCTGCTGTGACTTAATACTTTAAACAAAACATCTCTGTTGTTTTATTTTCCTTTATTTGGCTTGTGCTCGCCATTTAAGATGGGTATGAAAAACAGGACTCTTCTGACCATCTGCTAGCCCATAAGCAGCTGCTTTATTTCCAAATTTACTCACTAATATTTTCCACAAAGACAGGGGACATAATCAAATACTGATGATGTTAGTCCAGGAACAGCATCTTCCAACAGTGCAAGGAAGACTTGAAGTAAGATTTTCTAAAAATGATGTCTATCTAGAAGTATTCTCAAACAGTTAATCCTTATTAACAGATAATTTTGCCAAATAAAATTAGAATGTGCCTTGATTAGTTTAAGTATTTGACATTGATGGATTAATTTGTATGAGATTATATAGAAAAAATACTATTGGAAATTTCAAGGTTAAATGTTGTTACCTGAAGCACATTATAAAACTCCCTACTAGAGATTCTTAAATCACTTTTAATGATTTTTTCAAATGAGAAAAATAAAGCACTGAAGTGCCAAATAATTTGTCCTTGGTCATGTAGAGAATTGAAAAAAGGAATGTAAAGAAACCAATTCTTAGAAATTTAAATTCAGTTCAGTTTAACTATCTGGCTAGTCATAATTGTATTAATTTATGCTTCATAGTCTATAGTTCCATACTGGTAAAGGTAATTTTTCAAAAATGAAAGAAAAAATATAAATGGTGAGGAAATTAAAGCCATCATGAGATTGTATAATTATTTTTAAAATTATAATGTGTTGGTCTGCAGGAAGCAGAGGAAAAAGCATGAGATAAATGGACCAGCTAGAAATCTAGTGGAAAGTGCCTTCTAGGTTCTGAATGGTCTGTTCCTCAACATTTTATTGAGAACAGCTAATCGTTAATTTTCTAATCTCACTGATTGAGCTCCCCCCCACCCCCACTGAGCTTTTATCCCAGAACCAATTCTTCTTCATATGAGACTCAGCACAAGTAGTACAGTGATATCATCAGTTATTTTAGTTTAGACTACCCATATTGCTCTCTGAATGGAAATGAAACTCATTCTGGTTGAAACTGATTTGGCAAATTATCCTCCTTGCCAGGCATTAATAGGTAAAATACATACTAAGCTTTTGTTACTGATTATAACAAAATAGTGTTTCTTGGACCATTAATACCTTTTATAATTTATTTTGTTTTTGTACTTTGTATCTTGAACCTTTTACTCTTAGTGCCAAAATGGATGTGTTCATACTACTGGTGATTTTCTCAAAATCCTAGGCTATATAAAAAAATTGGGTCTTAACAAGCCTTAACACAGCATATGACCTTTGACCCATTCAATTGACAAAGATAGCGACTGCTACTTCTAAAACTTTGCAGATCGCAGGATACAAAGGCAGCACTGCTTCTTTGTTCCTGGGTTTAAAAATACATGTACTTCAGCTAAAATAACTAGATTAATGGCCAAGAGCCAGGGTAGAAACGGATTTTCCACTGTTCAAAGGGCCAAAGTTCTGGGGGAAAAAAATTTCCATAGCTAAAGCTAAATAATAAGGAATTGAAGTATATGTTGAACTTTCAAGCTTAAAAACTTGTATTTTTCTCTGAAGCTTATTGTAGTCCCAGGTCTTAGTAGTTAACTTGTTTTTCCCCAGTAGCATCATTTGGATAGTGATTTATGCTTGGTGTTAACTTTGGAAGTTCTTACTAATTGTTTTTCATATTTTAAGAAAGGGCTTATATGTAAGCATTTCAAGAATTATATCAAGAGACCAAATTATATTTTCCCCTTATTTGGGTAAGCTGAACTAAGTAATCTTAAGAAAGTACACAGGTCTGGGCTTCTTTTTATGACTGCTTATATGGTAGTAGGGGGGTTAGCTCTGTATCTATTTCCTTATATTTTTACCCATCAAGACTCAGCATCAAAAGATTAGTGTAAGAATTTTAAATGATTTTTAAAAAAATTTTATCTTTTTTTTTTTTTTTAAAGATTTTATTTATTTATTTGACAGAGATCACAAGTAGGCAGAGAGGCAGGAAGGGAAGCTGGCTCCCTGCTGAGCAGAGAGCTCCATGAGGGGCTCCATCCCAGGATCCTGGGATCATGACCTGAGCGGAAGAAGGCAGAGGCTTTAATCCACTGAGCCACTCAGGCACCCCTAAAGTTTTATCTTTTAGTTAAACCTTACATTCTCAACATCTAGACTTGGTCTCGTAAAATTATTATAAGAATTTAATTTTATTTATTTATTTAAAAGATTTTATTTATTTGATAGAGATCACACAAGTAGGCAGAGAGGCAGGCAGAGAGGGGAGGGGAGAAGCAGGCTCCCTGCCGAGCAGAGAGCCCGATGTGGGACTCGATCCCAGGACTCTGGGATCATGACCCGAGCCGAAGGCAGTGGCTTAACCTACTGAGCCACCCAGGCGTCCCTATTATAAGAATTTTAAAAGAGATATTTGAAAAGTAGTTTTATCTTTTTATTAAAAAGTTGATTATTTTCTTATTTTTTTTTTTAAGATTTTATTTATTCATTTGACAGAGATCACAAGTCTACAGAGAGAGAGAAGGAAGCAGGCTCCCTGCCGAGCAGAGAGCCCAATGTGGGGCTCAATCCCAGGACCCTGGGATGATGACCTGAGCCAAAGGCAGAGGCTTTAATCCACTGAGCCACCCAGGCACCCCCAAAAGTAATTATTTTCTTACGAAGATATTAAAAATTACTGAAACTCTCATACATTGCTGGTGGGAATGTAAAATGGCACAAGCACTCAGGAAAATAGTTTGGCAGTTTCTTAGAAAGTTGAACATACAATTACCATATGATGCAGCAGTTGAACTCCTATATATTTATCCTAGAGATATGAATACTTAACGTTCACAAAAAAACCCATATGTGATTGTCCATGTCAGGTTTATTTGCAATTGCAAAAGACTATAAACAACCCATATATTCAATGGGCAAATGTATAAGTTGTGATACGTTCATGCTGTGGAATACTACCAGCCAAACAAGGGAATAAACTATTGATAACACCCAGCAACTTGAATGGCTTTTATGGACATTGTGCTGAGTGAAAAAGCCAGTCTCAAAGGTCCCATACTGTATGATTCCATTTATATAACATTCTCACAATGACAAAATTACAGTGATTGAGATCAGTGGTTGCCAAGTCTGTTGAGGAGGGTGTGGCTATAGAGGGGTGGCATGAGGAGATCACCGTGCTAATGGAATATTTCTATATTATAACTGTGGTGATGGTTAAACAAATCTGCACATGTGGTAAAATTTCATAGGAATAATGCACCCCCTCCCCCAAATGAGTGATATAAAAACCGGTAAATACTAATAAAGTCTGTAGTTTAGCTAGTAAGTGTTGTACCATTGTCAGTTTCCTGGTTTTGATACTGTACTATGGTTATTTAAGTTACCATTAGGGGAAGCCTACCTGAAAATTCCGTGCAGTTTTTACAGCTTCTTGTGAATGTTAAATGATTTCAAAGTAGGCTTAAAAACAAAACAGGGGAATTGAGAAAGATGATAGAAATAGCAGCTGTGGCCCCAGGTCCCTGTGATCAGGTGTTGAGGCTTACCATCTTATAGAGACTGGTAGAGGAGTCATCCTTGGCTTTGGGGCTTTATGGCTATTGGTTGTGAATGGGGCTCACACACGGGGCTCTAATAATACAGGATGAATGGACTTCCAGTTGAGCACAGCAGATTGATCATGAGGGTGTTTTTTTTTTTTTTCTTCTAAGAATACATTAATTGAAAGCAGCAGAACTTTAAAAGGAAGGGCGGGGACCATAAACCCATGCTGTAAAGGCTTGAAAAAACACTTAGCAGTTGACAAAAGGCCTAGACAGAAGAGTGGTATGTGCCTTGAGAAAACCTAAAGAATCTGCAGTGGGAGAACTGATGAGGGCTGAGCCATTCACCCAGAGGCTTAGGAGCAGCCCCACAGAAGGTGGGGATGGAGGGGACACCCAGGGCTGGAGTAGGAGTTACACAGGTTAGTTAAACTGCTATTTCCCTTTCCTACCCCAATCACCAGTACTACCAGCAGCTTTCTCTGCCTGGCAGACTGGAGATTTAATCTTAGGACTTATTGAATCAGAGGAGTTCTCCATGTGAAAAAAACAGCAGGAGGGAAGAAACCCTGGAGCAGAGAGCAGGGGAGTTCAGTAAAAACCAGACCACTAAACTGTGGAATTCCCAACCCACTCCCTTTTGTGATGAGGAAAGCTGACCACCTGGTGATTGCCCCCCCCCACCTTAATAGAAAATGAGAAATTTCCCTGAAGAGACTCAGTGGACCCTGGTTACTGTCACAGGGTCAGTTTCTCTATAGCTGACTTGTCCAGTCACTCCAAATGAAGCCTGCTAGTCAACAACCACCCTGTGTATACACCTACACCACAAGCTTCAAGCCATCATTCTAGGGCTTTACTCTTAAATATGGCCTGGTGATCAGGTATCACCAGATGTTTGATGAAAGTCTCCAACATAAAAGACAGATGGATACCAAACAATGAAAAGAAATAATCAGGAGATAACATGGGAAACTGGAAGAAAGTAACAAAAATATTACTTTCAGTTGATTTAAATTAGAGACGATATTACATTCACAAAATGAGAATGGGATGCTTTTAAAAAGGAATAACCGGGGGTGCCTGATTGACTTGGTTAAGCATCCAACTCTGGGTTTCAGCTCAGGTCATGGTCTCATGGGTCATGGGATTGAGCCTTGCACTGGGCTCCGCACTCAGTGGGGGAGTCTGCTTGAAGTTTCTTTACTTCTGCCCTTCCCCCTGCTCTCATGCTCACTCGCTTGTGCTCTATCTCTCAGATAAATCTTG
Source organism: Taxidea taxus jeffersonii (assembly GCA_003697995.1). NCBI lineage: Eukaryota > Metazoa > Chordata > Mammalia > Carnivora > Mustelidae > Taxidea > Taxidea taxus. The sequence continues at coordinate 29,299 of ML109189.1, forward strand.
AAGAGAAGTGGGGGGTGAGGGGTGCAGTTGGATAACTAAAGTCTCTGAAAGAACCCTAGTCCCTAGTGGGGACTCAGCTAAAGATTCTGTCTCTCCTCCCTCTGTCCCTCCCTGCTTTTGGATGCACTCCCTCCCTCCTCTCTCCAAAATAAATAAATCTTAAAAAATAAAATAACAACTTCACATTCCATTTTATTATGTTATCTGTCAGAAATGGGGAAACAAAAAGTGGAAAATCTGAGAAAAAAGGTAAAATGATTAGAGAAGAAATCAGGATATGTAAAATACTCATCAGAATTTCAGAAAGTAAGGAGAGATAAACAAAATAGGAATATTTTTCAGACCTAAAGGATGTAATTTTTTATATGGAAGGGGTGAATCAAGTGCCCAGTAAAATAAATGGAAAAAGTCTCATTGAGGCAGACCATTACGTAGTATACAGAGCTTCCAGAAATAAGCATCTCCCTACCAAAGTTCTATACAAAGGAACAAGAAATGATGGCTGTCTTATCAATAGCAAAACCGGATATTAAAAATAGTGGAGCAATATCTTTAAAATTCTAAGGGAGAATCCACTTGAGCTCTGTAATACTCTACCCAGCAAAATATCAATCAAATGTCAAGGTAAAGGTAATTTCAGACACATGGAGACTCAAACTTAACTCTTACGCATCATTTCTTAGGTTGCTCTTGGAGAATGATCTCCAGCAAATAAGAATAAACGAAGACAGAGGAAGGTGTGGAGTCCAGTTAATGAGAGCTCTAACACGGGATCAGAAAGGGAAATGCAAGGGTAACAGCATGGCAGGGACAGTGAGGCCAGACTGAGCAAGAGGATGGAGAGTTCTTGGAGGAAATTCTGGGAGAAAATGGTATGGAAGATTAGCTGACAACTTTGTACATTTGAAAAATACTGGTAGACTTCTGCTAGATGTGATAGAGCATGTGGAAAAATTTAAGGTGGATTCATGGGAGGAGGGGGGATGAGATGATTGTTAATCCCAGGAGAAAGAAAGACTGTATCAAGAAAGGAAACATAATCCTTAGTATATTCCTTGCATTGTATGACCAATATTTATAAAGTCCTAATAAACCCTATCCACTTACTAGGAAATTGCCATTTAGTTATATAGGAAGGATTGAAGTAGGAAAGTGGGGTGGTGTGGAGAGCAGAGCCCTCATGTACTGTAGTAGAAAGCCAGTGATTATTATCCAAAATTGAAAAATCAAGACTATTATCCCAAGCTATGGAAATAAATACAAGAATAACAGCTTAGTTGAAAGTGCTCTTGGGAGTAAGTTCAGGTTTGAGGGATTGTTTTTCATGATAAGCCTTTATCACTGTTTGATAAAATAAAAATTATTCTCTCTGTACTGATTTATAAAGGAGAACCTTTTTATCCAGCAGAGCATGTATATCAAGTATCTGCCTCTTTGAATGTTGGGTATTTTTCATTCTTTTCATTCGTTGGTCCTCTATAAACAGGGTTCACTTTTTTTTTTTTTAAGATTTTATTTATTTGACAGAGAGAGATCACAAGTAGGCAGAGAGGCAAGCAGAGAGAGAGGAAGGGAAGCAGGCTTCCTGCTGAGCAGAGAGCCTGCCTGATGTGGGGCTCGATCCCGGGACCCTGGGATCATGACCTGAGCTGAAGGCAGAGGCTTTAACCCACTGAGCCACCCAGGTGCACCCAGGGTTCACATTTTGAGGGGGAGAGTAAGGAGACTTGAATGGTCTGGAATGATTAATACTGTGAAGCTCATTATTCGTAGGTGGAATGTATTTGTAGATTCAGTCACCGTGTGTTCTGAGTCAAGTCAGAGCCCCATAGGAACCATCTATTGTCTCTACTTCGATTTAGGATATTTTAAATTTAGGTCAACAGTCTAAATAATTGCCTGTCTCAGTAGTTATCATAGCATTTGTTTCTATGTTTATGAATTTCTAGTGCTACAGGAATGACACTTTTTTTTTAAAGATTTTATTTATTTTTATGTCAGAGAGAGAGGGAGAGAGAGCGAACGAGCACAGGCAGGCAGAGGGAGAAGCAGGCTCCCTGCCGAGCAAGGAGCCCGATGTGGGACTTGATCCCAGGACGCTGGGATCATGACCTGAGCGGAAGGCAGCTGCTTAACCAACTGAGCCACCCAGGCGCCCCAGGAATGACACTTTTAAAAATGAAAACCATAACATTTGCATGCTGTGGCATCATGAAATCCATGATAGGGAAACCATGTCTTCCCATCTACTGTGCGCATAGGACCTACCACTTGATGAAGTACTTAATGAATAAACAAGATCTCTTAGAAATTTCTGTTCAATAGATAACAAAGACATTGCTCATATAATCAAGTTCCAATCATGTGCACCTGTTTTTAACCCAAGCCTGACAACCATTAACCTACTTACACCCCAAAGGGAGTGTCAGCTTCTGGCCCCAAAGCCCCTGTGGGGTATGCTTTGTAGTTATGCATGTCTGCTACTTGCTGCACTTACAGTAGGTTCTAGGCAGCCCTTGGGCAATGGAAAACTAGTGGGGTTACACATGCCTTGCTGGTGCAAGGACTCTGTTCCATTCATAAGGAAATATGTGCTCTTTATTATTTGAAATAAACGTTCATGGCTTTGTAGACTATACTGGCAAGCATACATAGGTATCCCAGGCTATGTAGTGACAAAATCTAAAGATTATTTGATCTACTGTTCGCTTACTTTATTAATTTGTTTGTTTTGTTTATTTGTCAGAATGTTAAGGAACAGTTCAGTCCTGGCCTATGAAATTTAATAAACCTAGGAAAAATTATGAAAAAGCTGTTAATGGTTAAGTCTCTTTTCTAAATTTATAAACCTAGTGCACATATAAAAACCATTTCGTAAATATTTTACTTAATTATTTTGACATGCTTAAATTAAATTTTAATTTTTAAAAGATCTTTAAGTTGGTTGAAATTATTTAATTCTACGGAACTTTGCAATGATAGGATATTAGTGTATTTGTAATGAATAAATGGAATCATAGACTGTTATAAGTGATACATTTAATGATCAAATCATGGTTATTGATGTGGCTCAATTTTTATGTCATTGCTGTCAATATGTTTTCCACTGTGCAAAAAAATTCTTTGTGAATTAATAACATATGAAATGTGTATTTAAAATATTTTTAGTATCTTGTAGCAGAGGAACTGTTCTCTTTATAAAGAAGAATTTCTTGCCTTTGGGTCTATAACTTTTGAGAGTGATATGAGCAAATTTTTAGCCTGAATGGAAAAACATCTAAATTAAAGGTTGAACTTAGATCTCATTTCAAGATGAGTGCTTTCTGTAAAATGAATTCAATCATTTGCTTTTGTCTGTCTGTGTGAACCAGACTTGTTTGCTAGTTTCAAAACTTTGTTTTTTTTGAGAAAGCTGACCTGCGTCTACACATGCATTTCCCAACTAAAAGGTGAATGTTATCAATGATCACCTTAAAAACTTGAGATGCTAATAATCACCAAATTCTAATATGGTCAAAACAATTCTCCTTATGTAATAAGTGGCACCCCCAAAATATTCAGACCCCAGTTTCACCCTATACTCACTAAGACCATCGAGTAATGTAAGTAGAAAATTTAGTTTTTAACAGTTTTAGATTCGAAGACTTCAAGTCAGGTTGTGTCTTTTATGTATAGCTTGTTTCTCCCTTTCACCATGGCCCACCTTTGGCTGCTCCCTCTTGAGATTTTGAGAATAAACCCATGAACTTACATACCCTCAGCATAAGCATGCCCCAGAAAAAGAGGGTATGGTAGCTAGACTTTGGATGACAGGTGTCCAGTTGTCATAGTCATGGAAAAGTAAAGTGCTTATTTACTTTCTTCTGCATCTCTGTGCTGTTTGCCAGACATTTGCAGCACTCGGAAATCTTCCCTCATCCCCCAAGCAGTATGAGTGACTTCTGTAGGTAATCCCTCACCCCCTTCAAAGAGCAGGAAGAAGACTTGTTTTAGAATTCTTGCACAGCTGGCTCTCCCTTGATGACTGCTTAGTCACAAGGCCACAAAGTCATTGCCTTAGATGCATGTGTGAAGGAAATCACTATGGCCCACAGTGGTTTTTTTGTTTGGGTGGTTTTTTCCTAGCACTTGCTACCTCTCTGAGGCAGAGTTTTATAAGGTGACTCAGTGACCTGCCAGCAGCTTAGTCTCTTGCTAACAAGGCTTCTCCCTAAAGGGACTATTCTGCACTTTTAAAGTATTTCCAGGTGGTTTTTTTTTTTTTTTTGCAGCCCATCTGTTTTTTACTGAAGCCATTGAGAAATCAAGAAGAATTTGTAAAGTCCTTGGTAAGAATTTGTAGCATAGTTTAGGATGCCAGATGTGCATTCGATACTTGGGTCATAAATCAGGACAACATGTGAAGCTAACAAAGAGCATGGAATGAGCAGCATCACAGGAATTTGCATAGTGAAGGTTGGTGGGGAACGGAGCAGGCAGTGGGCCTTGTAGGAGCTGTGCTAACTGACAGATACTAGGTTTCAGGCAGAAAAGACCACACCCAAGCCAAGATCTGAGGCCCACACTGGCATGGGTGGGAAGCTGTTGGGGAATAGTAAAATACGAGGTGTAGTAGGGCCAGGTTATTAAATTTTTTTTTAAAGATTTTATTTATTTATTTGACAGACAGAGATCACAAGTAGGCAGAGAGGCAGGCAGAGAGAAGGAGGAAGCAGGCTCCCTGCTGAGCAGAGAGCCCGATGCGGATGCGGGGCTCGATCCCACGACCCTGGGACCATGACCGGAGCCGAAGGCAGTGGCTTTAACCCACTGAGCCACCCAGGTGCCCTAGGGCCAGGTTATTAATGCATTTGAATGCAGCGTCAGTTACCTATTGTCACTTTATCAAGGGTCCCTAAACTTAGTGGCCTAAGACAATAGTTTATTATTTCTCAAGGTCCTGTAAAGACAGTGCAGTTCTCTAGCCCCCAGGGGCTCAATCCTGCAGTTGCAGTCAGCCAGGGCGCTGGGCTTCTTCCCTCCCTCCCTCCTGGGGACATAGCAGGTGGTTGCAAGAGTGCAAACCTCTGTGGGAGTTATGCTTGCTGGCATTCCATTGGTGAAGGCAAGTCAGATGACCAAGCCACCCATCGATGTATAGGCAACTACAAAGATTGGCATTCTGGGAGGTGTTGTTTATTGAAAGTCATTACTATACAAATCTACCATGAACTCTATGACGTATAGGCTTACACTATGGGCAGTGGAGGCCATTTGAGCAGAATTATACCCTAATGAAATCATATTTTAAGGGAAAATTATCTGGTAGAAGTATATAGATTAGATTGGTAAATTAGTTGGTCAACCACTAAAATCGAACAAATATGCTTTGTCTCCTTAAAACAATAAGTGATAGAAACTCTTAAACTCTTATTCACAAAGCGGGAATGACAGTTATGAGCATATTGTTTGATTCTTTATTAAGTTCTGGATAAATTATATAGTTTTTAAAGTTAGCTCTACTTTATTGTAAAAGCAAGGATATTTTGCCATGCTGAAGTTAGTTTTTTTTTTTTTTTTTTAAGATTTTATTTATTTGACAGAGATCACAAGTAGGCAGAGAGGCAGGCAGAGAGAGAGGAGGAAGCAGGCTCCCTGCCGACAGAGAGCCCAATGCGGGGCTTGATCCCAGGAACCCGGCATCATGACCCCAGCCAAAGCAGAGGCTTTAACCCACTGAACCACCCAGGTGCTGCCCCCTGCCATTCTGAAGTTAGTTTTAAACATAAGTCATCAGTTAATGAAAAATTTCAACACAATGTGTGAATGCAAACAAAAATTTTGTTTATATATTGTGTAAACCTTCATGCCATTATTTCACTGATCTGCTTTTCAGCTTTATCTGTATCTTAAAATATAAAATCTTCTGGTGGCGCCTGGGTGGCTCAGTGGGTTAAAGCCTCTGCCTTCAGCTCAGGTCATGGTTCCAGGGTCCTGGGATCGAGCCCTGCATCAGGCTCTCTGCTCAGCGGAGAGCCTGTTTTCCCTTCCTCTCTCTCTCTCTCTCTCTCTGCCTGCCTCTCTGCCTACTTGTGATCTCTGTCTGTCAAATAAATAAAATATTTAAAAAAATAAATAAAAAATAAAATCTTCATATTAAAATATTGCACGTATTAGCTTGACAGTTTATTGGCTACCAACCTTGTTTTTAGGTGGAGTCCTCTCTTTTTTCTGTTCTAGCTGAGACCAGAGAGTCAGAAAGTGCTATAATTTAGAACTGAGGAGGTGACCTTAGCTGGAATTTAATGCACTCCCTCAGATTTGCCACTGACCTTGGGCATGTCCCAGCATATTTCCATTCTACTCTCCTTCATGAAACAGGGTGATAATACCACTGACCCACATCTTCATATTCTTGGGTAGATGAACTTATGTAATGGCGTGGAAAGTCCACATAAATGCTGCTTGTTATTCTTTTTTTATAATTATATTTTAAGGTTATTCTCAGACTTATGAAATAACTGTATAATAGAGCATTACAGTTGTTAAACTTGTACACATATAGTAAAAACCATAACTTTTGTAACTTTTTAACTCAACAAGAAATGCTAAAATGGATGAATTTACCATGAAAATACTACTTTTTTGGCCAGTAATATCTTCAGCTGGACTTGTACATAATTTGTTCTGTAACCTCCCTCCCCCTTTATACTTGAAATGCCTTTTTTATTCACCATTTTAAAACAATACCCATTATAAAATTGGGCAAAGCCATTGGAATGGCCTCTGGTTTTCTTCACAGTGAAAGGAAAGGAATTTAGAGATTCCTAAGGGCTCTTTTAGCTTCAAAATTCTGTAGTCTTCAAAGTTAGTCTTCTCTTCAAAGTCACTCTAAATAGGCTAGGTCTTATTGAAAAGCCTGGTTGTTGTAAAGTGAAAGAAGGAATCCGTATTAATAACGTTAATGTGTTTGTTCAGTGCTGGTGCTGTTAAGACATTTTCTAGATGACTGTCCTTTGTTTCAAAAAGGATAGCTACCTTTAGAAGTAAAGGTAGAATTCAAACCCAGGTCTCTCTTGCCCCCAATTCCCCTCCCCAAAGAAAAAGAAAGGAAAAGAAAAATCAAAAACAGATTTTTGTACCTTAAAATTTAGTCATCAGAATCAATTTGAAAGGAGAGATACTATTTTAAGATGATTAGAATCCAATTTCTACAGCAATGAAAGTTTCCCTTGTCTCTGACAAAAAGGTGGTAGGGGGAGGATAGAACCTTCAGTTATTTTTCAGGTCATTCTGTTGTGTTTTTAGGATGATAATGTATTTCAAATATCATAGATTTTTTTTCCCTGACAACAAATATATTATTTGTCAAATATATTATTTGTTGTGGCTCAGAATACCTTTTTCTTTTTCTTTCTTTCTTTTTTTTTTTGAAATTTTATTTATTTGACACAGAACAAGTGAGAGAGAGGGAGAGACCCACAGAGATAGAGAGAGAACAAGCACAAGTAGGGGGAACGAATGGCAGGCAGGGGAGAAGCAGGCTCCCCAGTGAGCAAGGAGCCTGATATGGGGACCCTGGGATCATGACCTGAGCCGAAGGGAGAGGCTTAACAACCGAGCCACCCAGGCACCCCTTAGAATACCTTTTTCAATAGAAAAAGTAAAAAAGCCATTGAAAGATCAGGTTCCTGGGCATCCCATACAAATGTTCTTCTAACTAATAATGTTGCAGATCTGTAGAGCCATAGAATAACCAGCTGAGGAAAGATTTCTTGCTGGAGTGGATGTGTTTGCAGCCCTAATTTGATGTTGAAAACACATCCACTCTGGAACTGGCATTGTGACGAAGATAGGATCTTTTCTGGACTTCCAGAGCCTACTGTTGAGGTTCCCCAGGTCTGGTCTAGGTGAGGATCCTATAGGGTTTTCCACCGAGTGGGGGCCTCTGGAAGTGCAGTAGAGGGACCTCTGTTCCTGGCACAGCTTTTAAGCATCAGCCCTGCCTTCTGAAAGCCACACTCGGCACAGCCCAAACCTTCCTGCAGCCTGAAGGGACTGAGAGATATTTGGAAGCAAACTTCCATGGCACTTCCTCTTTTCTTTGTCTAAGTGATGATTTTTTGTGTTACCTCTCTTGTCTAGCTATGATCCTTGTGGGAAAAGCCTACTCTGATGGAGTGGCCAAGATTGGTGAGATTGCCATCAGGTCCCCTGTGTTGATAGAGCTGGATGAGCTGACCGTCCATTATATACAAACACAAGTTAAGCTGGTTCCAGGGCCTTTCCTCCTGTGAGCCCTTGTAAGAATATACGAAGTGGCCCAAATCCAGAATAGTAAGAAGAGCTAGCCCAGTACTCCAGTGTGTTCACTTCTAGGATGATTGAGTTTGCTGTGGTCTGTTGAAAGTAGAGGCTTAGTTAGAGGGCAGGCCAAGGCCAGTGGCTGGCCTCCCTGTTCTCTAGGAATTGGGCATCTGCCTCTAAACTTAGGGCCCTAGCCCTTCTCCTCAAATCCCTAGAGCATGAAGCCCAGGGAGCTTTGACCTACATTCTTAAGGAGATGGGCACGGTAGGCCTCCTGACTTTGGCAGGAGTGTTTCCTGTGACTCACCTAGCACAAAGTCAGACTCCTGCTCTTGGCTCTTGCTGCTTCCACAGTTGCTCTCAGTTGTGATTTTTCTGGTTTTGCTGGAATGAATTGATCTCCTGTGCACAGTCAGAGGGCTGCCACAGCACCTCCAGCCGCGAAGGGAATCTAGGTTTCTGTTTACAGAGTCCGTTCACTGTGCCCTCTCCTAAAGGTGGAAAAGTCGCTGTTTTTCCTTTTTTAATAGCCCCACACCTAACCATCATTTTAAATTCTTAAATAAAGAATGAATAGGTTTTATTTTAAATGAATATGTTTTATTTTAAAGAGGTAAGATTTCTGGCTTCAAAATGTTTGCCATAATTTGAAATGTTCAGAATAGCAGAGGGAGATGTTGTTAAAGTGTGTGTATTTAAAGAAAAGTGTTTCTCCAATTAAAAAGTGGAAAGGGAAGGTGGGGGTGGGGGTGGGGGTTGTAGGGAACATACATTTAGGATTCATATTCATTTCTATATAAAGTGCCTTAAGGTTTTTCAAGATTGCTTGGAGAACTCTTACCTAACCCATAAAAGTGGAGGAACAGATTCAAGGTGTGATAACAGGGTTGGGGTTGGGGGCTGGGCTGCAGGATGTGAAGTGGAACTGGGGCTCAGGAACATTCTCTGACAACTTCGGTTCTTAAAGAGTTTGTAAAGAGTCTTGAAACCTAAGTCTGAAGTGATGTCAGGTGATGAATAAGTCCGCACTTCTCTATTTAATAGACTAGAACAGTTACATGCAGAAATTTTTCAAAGCCCCGATTCGTGTTCTTTTGGTGCCGTCACTTGTGCATGTTCTGGCAAGGTATGGACTCTAGAAACTCTGTCCTCAGCAGAGTCAGTTTAATAAAATACACACTGCTTTGTGTAGACAGAAGCAGATAGTAAAACTTAGCGGGATGATGGAGATGATTAGAGGTTTCCAAAAATAGGATTAAATAGAAAAGAAACATCCTATTTGTGTCAGGTGCCACGGAAAATGTATGACCCCTACATTAAACCATATGGTGCTCTGATTCGCCATCATTCAGTTTACCTTTTTAATGTTTTATGGTTCTTGCCACAGTTTAAGATTTCTGTTCCACACCTTACTTTATTCAGCTGTGAATTCATAATGTTGAATCAGCTATTTCCACAGCAACCGTGTTGTTGCAAACACAGGCTGAAAACTTCAGTTTCAACTAGGAAACTATGTTGCGGTGGCAAAATTTCTTTCCTGTGGATATGCGTTCTATTTGGAGGGAGTGGAAATAACTTCTCTGTTTTATTTTTGTTTCAAGCTGTCTTTTTGCTTATAGTCACCGTGTAGTCTAGTTAGTAATTTTCTGCTCACCTGCAGCAATTTTACAATAAAGTGCTGCCCTAGCAAGCTTTGCTTCTGGAGGCCCAGTGTTTAACTTGTTTTCCTGTACCTGGTTTTTTATTTTGTCTAAACTGTAGGCTAAAATACTACCCTATGTCTGTTTAAATTCTGTATATGAAAGACTAATCAAGATTTCATAGATGAAAGAGACTTAAGGTAGATTCTGTTTCTCTCATTTTTCAGGAAGGTTTTATTGTCTAATTATTGACTTTTGGTGTTGGTATTCATAACTTTATTATGAAACATTATAAATCCCATCTGATAAGACTGAAGGGGCATTTCATATGTGAAGATCACAAATCAATTCAAAATGTTCATTCCTGAAGAGTACTGTATATCTGAAAAACCTTTGTGTCTGTTCCACCTTATCCCTAACAAATCCTAGTTTTAAAATTTTCAGTTAAAAATTTTGCTTAGGAAGGAACTGAAAGGGATGCTGAAGAATTCTTATCCTTTCTAAAACTGAGATTACAAGAGTAGTTTTCATTTTAATACTGAATTCAAATATTTTAAAATGTTGTTGTAGGACAACCTGTCTGATTTTATATACTTTTTTACATGATATTTCTGTTATATTCTGATAGTTTTGCACTTTGGGAGGTGGATGAAGAAAATATCCTGTAGGTAAAATATTGACCTAATTCATAGAAATTTGGTTTGAGGATTCTACGTGGAAAACCTGACCAAGTGTATTATGAGTGTGAATTAGAGTGGCAGAACTGAGCATTTCAGTCTCTCTTAAAAGCTAGAGGAAAAAGGTGATTTACCTTTTGCTTATTTTATACTTGTCATTTGGATTGGCATCTATTAAGACAGAGCTGTAGCCATACCATTTCTGATTCCTGGCTATGGGTGTTTCCATTTAAATATCCCTCTTAACAGCTCGCCAAATGCTTTGTGAATAATTTTAAGATGCTTTTGCCTAAAAGTAACAAATAACCACTTAGTGGTGGCTTAGGCATAAAGGATGTTCATTAACCCACATGAGAAGGCCAGGGGTAACAAATTCCTAGTTAGGTATTAATTACTAAGAGCTTAGGTCCCTTCTCTCTTCTTTATCCTCAAGTCCAACTCATGGGGTTGATGGCTGCCATTGCTAGTCTTAAGCATCACATCCTCTCTCTTCCCATTGTATCCAAAAGCAGGAAGGGGAATTTCTTCTCAGTTGTGCCCTTTACAAAGGAGGAAACCTTTCTCTGGCACCCCCACCATATACATCGTCTCATGTCTCATGACCCTGCAACCAGAGAGCTTTCTTCAGCATTGTTAGCCAAGGAATATATCTCAGGGGAAGAGGACATAGCTTTTAGGAGGACAGGTATCAAAGTCTTGTTTGAGCAATTTTCAGTGAAAGGAAAGGACTCAAACAAATGTCCTCACTTTAGCTGTGCCTCAGACTGCATAGTGCTTCTGGCATTCTTTGTCTCTGAATGGGGTTATGTTTTATGGAGTGTGGTTTCACTAGCATGTATATACTTCAGACATTACAATTGTTGCTTTTCCTGGATACTTGCTTTTTCTCCTGAAAACCATAGCCATCTTTTGCAGTCTGTCCATATTTGGGAAGTGGGACTCCAAGCAGAGGAAGAGTTAGGGATTTGGGGGGTAGTTTCTGTTTTTCTGCCCTTTTGTTTTTCTTTTCAGCCTTCGGGTGACTTGTAATCATGAACTCTGAGGTGCATTTTCTCCCGCCTCTGCTACTTTACTTTCTTTCCTTCTCTCTTCTTCCTCTCTGTTCATGTGTCTGTGTGATCTCACAGCCTTGTTTCATTTTTAAAAACTGGGGGACCAGAGGAACAAAGTCACCTGTAATTTTATCACTTTAACATAAGTACTTTGTCACCACTATATTCTTTTCTGGTCTTTTCTTCCCTTGAGGATGCTCATATACAGCATGTCTCACAGCAGACATTGGGTACTGGCTCTGCTAGGCACAGGGTGCAGCACCCAGTGGATGTCATTTCACCTCATCTGCCACGGCCCTGAGTTGGGTGTAGGCCCTTTCACTGTCTCATAGGTGAGACCTGGAAGGGAAGGGTGTGCCTTAGATCACACGGTTGATAATAGGTGGTTCAACCTTAGAATCTGAGTTCCTCTCTTTGCACTGTACCATACTTCACTGAGGCAAAGGGAGAAAGAGCCAGCCAGCCTAGAAGGGGCCATTAAAGAGGAAGAACATGGGAACCCCATGATGGGGACCTTTTCGAGAGGGAGATGAGCAGGAAGCAGAGTGTCAGAGTGTCAGTGGCCAAAGAGGCCAAGGAGAGGATGGCAGCTGTGGTGATGAGCGCTCACTGGTCCCCTCGGAAAGGGTGGTGATTTCACTAGGGTGCTGACCATAAATGCCAGGTGTTATGTTACAGGGTTAGGAAGGATGGAAATTACAGAGAAGTTTTATATATATGTAAAATGTGTGTTAGATAATATAGCATATATGGCTCTTACAGGTACTGCTTGACTTTTGCACTTGTATTGCTGTGCTTCATATAGAAACTCAAATCTCATTAAGTGCCTGCCTGCTGTGTGTCATGTACTTTATACTTTGCCTCATCTCATCCTCAGGAGCCCCATGGATGAATTTTCCCTTCATGATTTGCAGGGTGGGCAATAACCCAGTGTTTCCTTGATGTGGCTAATAGGCCCTAAGGGTAAAGTTGGTGGTCACCTTCTTCTACTTGGTGGACAACCACATTGAGTCCTTGACTGTATGCTCTGTAGGCAAGCGAGGCAGAACAAGGGTTATAAGAGTTGGTGACCCCTAGAGAGTATGGTACGTGGCATCAGTGTCAGCATGGATCATAGAGCTTCCTCCCTCCCCAACTGAAGCACAGGAAAGATCCTATGACCTAGGACAAGGAGGCCAGGCTAAATTTTATTTTCCCTTGAGACCCTGGCAGATAGCAGGCTGCTCACACCTCAGTGTGCTGGGCAGCCTGCTATCTGCCAGGGTCTCAAGGGAAAATAAAATTTAGCCTCCTTGTGTGCTGCTGTCAACTTATTTGACTTTGGGCAACATTTCATGTCTATGAGCCAGTTGGCATGCCTAAAAGGGATGATGACAACACCTTCTGAACTGTTTGATGATGCAGTGAGATAATGTGTCTTGTGGACTCTAAAGTTTTGAAGACCAGAAAGATGTCTCTGTTGCCACTTTTATGTTCAAATATTTGAGAACTCAAAAACAGTACAATTTTTTCATTGACATTACTCTCCTCTGTAGAGTTAGAGTAGGTGATGTAAGTGTGTAAGCACATACATTTTCCTTGATTATTCCTGATTAGTCTTGAACCAGTTTTTCAGTTCTTTCCATTGTATCCTTGTTTTCCATTTCATGAATCTGTACTCTTACCTTTATTTTCTTCTTTCTACTATCTTTGGGTTTACCCTGTTGTTATTTTTCTGAATTCTGAAATGATACATTTAATTCATTAATTTTACATATAGACCTCATTTTGTTTTTTATTTTTATTATTTTTTTCTTTTAAGATTTTATGTATTTGAGACAGATCAGAGAGGGAGAAGCTGACTTGCCACTGAGCGGAAAGCCGGATGCCAGGCTCAGTCCCAGGACTCTGAGATCATGACTTGAATCAAGGCAGACACTTAACTGATTGAGCCACCCAGGCGACCTGCAGACCTCCTTTAGACCTCAGTGCAGGACCATAAAAATGACCATGCAAGTTAAAACCATTGGAAGCCTTCTTTTTTTTTTTTTTTTTATTTGTCAGAGAGAGAGAGTGAGTGAGCACAGGCAGACAGAGTGGTAGGCAGAGGCAGAGGGAGAAGCAGGCTCCCTGCCGAGCAAGGAGCCCGATGTGGGACTCGATCCCAGGACGCTGGGATCATGACCTGAGCCGAAGGCAGCCGCTTAACCAACTGAGCCACCCAGGCGTCCCATTGGAAGCCTTCTTAATAATCAATGGGGAAAATTAGTATTGCTCTATAACCTTTATTTTTTTCCCATTTTTATTTTTTAAATTATTTTTTATTATTTTTTATTTTATTTTTTCCGTGTTCCAAGATTCATTGTTTATGCACTACACCCAGTGCACCGTGCAGTTTGTGCCCTCCTCAATACCCACCACCAGGCTCACCCATCCCTCCACCCCCTTCCCCTCCAAAACCCTCAGTTTGTTTCTCAGAGTGCACAGTCTCTCATGCTTCATCTCCCCTTCCTATTTCCCCCAATTCACTTTTCCTTTCCTTCTCCTCCTAATGCTCAAATATGCTCTGTGTTATTCCTTATGCTCCACAAGTAAGGGAAACCATACGATAATTGACTCTCTCTGCTTGACTTACCTCACTCAGCATAATCTCCTCCAGTCCCGTCCATGCTGATACAAAAGTTGGGTATTCATCCTTTCTGATGGAGGCATAATATTCCATTGCATATATGGACCATATCTTCTTTATCTATTCATCGGTTGAAGGGCATCTTGGCTAGAAAGAGAGAATCTTAAGCAGGGTTTTGATCTCAAAACCTGAGATCATGACCTAAGCTGAAATCAAGTTGGACACTTCACATATCCACCTGTTTCAGTATTTTTGAGAACTTAAAAAAATTTTAGATGTGGCATTTTTTAGGCTTGCATGAAAATGTCTATAGTTAGTGATCCTATATGGAATAACTAGTTGTCAACTTCATTCATTATTGATAATACAACTGCTTTCATTTTTGTTAGCATCAAAATGGTTGTATTTTAGCCTTAATCTACTAATCGATGAAAAAGAATGATGAATAATTAATGTTAACTCACCTCAATATAATAGCTTGTAGAAGACTTTTAATCTTCTGATGCTGTTTTTACATTCACATGTAAAGAAAACAATTGCTTGTAATCTGTAAATGGACGCAAAGTTGATAAATTATTTCTTTCTGTTATAAGGATAAGCTTAAATAAATTAATGTCAACCTTTTAGCTAAAGTAAGAGTGGTATATTAAAACCCACCTTGGACACATGAAAAAGTGTTCTGCATCACTTGGCATCAGGGAAATACAAATCAAAACCACAATGAGATACCACCTCACACCAGTCAGAATGGCTAAAATTAACAAGTCAGGAAATGACACAGATGCTGGCAAGGATGCGGAGAAAAGGGAACCCTCCTACACTGTTGGTGGGATGCAAGCTGGTGCAGCCACTCTGGAAAACAGCATGGAGATTCCTCAAAAAGTTGAAAATAGAGCTGCCCTGAGACCCAGCAATCACACTACTGGGTACAATGTAGTGATACAAATGTAGTGATCCAAAGGGGCATGTGCACCCGAATGTTTATAGCAGCAATGTCCACAATAGCCGAACTATGGAAGGAACCTAGATATCCATCAACAGATGAATGGATAAAGAGGATGTGTTATATATACACAATGGAATACTATGCAGCCATCAAAAGAAATGAAATCTTGCATTTGCAGTGACATGGATGGAACTAGACGGTATTATGCTGAGTGAAATAAGTCAATCACAGAAAGACAATTATCATATAATCTCCCTGATATGAGGATTTTGAGAGGCAAAGTGGAGAGTTTGGTGGGTAGGGAAGGAAAAAATGAAACAAAATGGGATCAAGAGGGAGACAAACTGTAAGAGACTCTTAATCTCACAAAACAAACTGAGGGTTGCAGTCGGGAGGGGGATATGGAGAGGGTGTTTGGGTTATGGACATTGGGGAGGGTATGTGCTATGGTAAGTGCTATGAAGTGTGTAACCTGATGATTCACAGACTTGTATCCCTGGGGCAAATAATACATTATATGTTAATTTTAAAAATAATTTTTAAAAACCCACCTTGGGAAATAATTTTCCTTCGTTGCAAATCCTGTGCTTTACCTTGATGGTGCTTATGTACAGCAGGTGGGCTAAATTAGTTTAATTGCTAATAAAAAATGAAGTGGTAAACATTTAATCTGCTCCCTGAATCAGTTTATCAATCCTAATGACAGAATTAGCACCTAAGCTCTGAATCTTCCCATACCTTTACGTAATACTTGGTTATAATTTTCAGAGAGGACATCTATGCTAGGTCCTACCTTAGGTGTTGACAGACTGGATTGCTGGTATTAGGTGTGCATTTGTTCTCTGCCTCACTGAAAAGACTTGAGTTTAGGATATCTAGAATGTTTTCTTTTTTAAAATTTTTTTATTTTAAAGATTTTTATTTACTTGAGAGGGACAAAGTGAGCATGAGATGGGGAAGGGGTACAGGAAGAGGGGGAAGCAGACTCCCCACTGAGCAGGGAGCCTGATGCAGGCCCAATCCCAGGACCCTGGGATCATGACCTGAACTGAAGGCAGACGCTTAACCAACTGAGCCACCCAGGGGGTTTTGATTAGCCCTGTAGAATGTTTCCTAATGATAATTCCATTGAGATTTTAAGTCCTTGTGCAAGGATAACAGTAATATTTTCTTTTTAAAGCATTTTTGTATATAAATTGAGAATTCATATGTCATACAGGGTTTATGGGTTTCCATTTATTCTCCTTCAAACCTTACTATTAATTACCCCTTTCTTAAAAAAGAAAAAAATTGTTTAGTGTGCCTGTCTCTAGCTAGCTTCATAGTTCACTTTTCTTTTATTCCCAACTTCCAAAGTAAGTGGTTTGTACCAACTTCCTCCTTTTCTGCATTATCTTTCCTTTCTCGATTTTTACCAGAAGTCAGGAAGCTGGAGGGAAGCTGACACTGAGTGTTTAGCCTGCATCTTGTTCTTGGCACTTTTCCCTGGTTATGACACTTAATCCTCACAACCTGTGTTGCCAGGTGTCCAGCACTGAACCCACATAGTCTGGTATTGTAGTTTCTTGTTTGGTGAATGAAAATTTTATAAACAAAAGTGTCCCTTGTTTTTTATTTTTTCACGGGTTTCCTTACTGGGTTATTTATGGCTCAGGATTCTCTGAGACCAGACTTTGGTGTTACTAAACCTTGGTGATAGAAAACAAAAGCTGCCAGGAATTTGCTCCTGGAGACTCTAAGGATGGAAACCCATCTGTGTGGGTGCCAGCCCTGCCTGTGAGAGCTTGTTCTTCCAGGGTCCTAGAGATGAATGCTGGGTGCTCACACTCCAGGTACAGCTGGGGTCTCTACCGCTACAACAGAAGCCTCTTCATCTAAAACCACTTATTGAGTTGGGGTGGGGAGAGGAGGAGGGGAAGGAGAGGGCAAGTTGGGGATCAGGCATAAAGGTTCAACAAAAATCATTCTTCCTGTGGGAATTTCTGTAACACCTATGTGTACAGCAATAAATACAAATGCTACAGCTACCACCTCATGATGGGTCAAACTTGCCAGAGTTTTCCTTCCCTGCCCCCACTGTACTTCTTTATATTCTCTTTCACTGCAATTACCTTTCATTCATTTGTTCAGTATATTTATTTACTAATCAGGGTTATTATGGACTGCTTATGGACTGTTATGTGCCAGGCAGGCACTGGCATCACATTGGTGACTAAGATCAGAAGATGAAGTTCTTGTCCACGAGTAACTTCCAGAAATATTCAGACACTGCCTGTGTTTTCCTCGGAACAGGGTACTAGTTCCTAATTACTGCTAGTTCCAGATGGCTGTTCTATTGTTTTGTGTTATTTTGTTTTTGATAGATTTCTTTTTTTGGAGCAGTTTTACGTTTATAGAAAATTGAGCAGATCTTACCTGGACTTCCTACAGACTCCTCTCTCCCCCACTCAGTGATGAACCAATATCAATACATTGTTATCAACTAAAGTCCATAGAAGGTTTACTCTTTGTGTTTACATGAGTCTTGACAAATGTTTAATGACATATGTCTACCATTTATGGTATCCACCCCACACACACCCTCTTTGGCAACCACTGATCCTCATATTGTCTGTGTAGTTTTGCCTTTTCCAGAATGTCATTTAGTTGGCATTTAATAGTACAAAGTCTTTTCAAACTGGCTTCTTTCACTAAGCGGTATGCATTTAAGCTTGCTTCATGTCTTTTTGTGGCTTAATAGCTTGTTTCTTTTTTATCACCGTGTAATACGCAGTTGTACACATGCACTACAGTTTATCCATTCATCTTGGTTGCTTCCAAGTTTCAGCACTGTGAAAAAGCTGCTATTAACATTTGTGTACTGGTTTTTCTGTGGACAAAAGATTTCAAGTCATTTAGGTAAATGCCTAGAAGCACAATTACTGGATTGAATGGTAAGACTGTATACCTTTGTAAGAAACTGCCACACTGTCTTGCAAAGTGGCTGTGCCATTCTGCATTCCTACCGTAATGAATGAGAGTTCCTGTTACTCCACATTCTCAGCATTTGATGTTGTCAGCTTCCTGGATTTTAGCCATTCTGATAGGTGTGGTGGTGTCTCATTTTAATTTGCAATGGTATATGATGTGAAGTCCTTTCACATGCTTATTTACCATCGTATATCTTTTTTGATAAGGTGTCTGTTTAGATCTTTGTTCCTATTTTAATTGAGTTTGTTTTCTTTTTGTTTTAACAGTTCCTTATGTGTATTTTGAATACAAGTTCTTTATCAGATATGTGTGTTGTAGATGTTTTCTCCTAGTCTGGCTTGTCTTCCCATTATTTTAAGAGTGCCCTTTACAGACTGGTTTTTAATTTTAGAGAGGGGGAGGAGGGACCGAGGAAGATAAAATTTTAAGCAGGCTTCATGGGGCTCAGTCTCACAACCCTGAGATTATGCACTTAGATCCTTAACCAACTGAGCACCCAGGTGCCCCACAGACTGGTTTTTAATTTTAATGAAGTCCAACTTACCAGGTTTTTTTCTTTCATGGATCATGCTTTTGATGTCTCTAAAAACTTACTGCTAAAACTTACTGCTAAACCAAGGTCATATAGATTTTCTCTGATGTTATAAAGGGTTTTATAGTTTTTCGTTTTGCATTTAAGTCTATGATAGATTTTGAGTGTGATCTTTGTGAAGGTGGAAGGTCAGTGATAGGATCACACGATTTTTCTTTTGTACTTGGGCTTGTTAATATGATGAATTGCCTTGATTGACTTTTGAATGTTGAACTAGTGTTGCATATAAAGAATACGTTCCATTGGTCACGGTGTATAATTCTTTTCATATGTTATTGGAGATGGTTTGCTAATACCTTATTGAGGATTTTTGCATCTCTCTTTATGAGAGATACTGGTTCATAGTTTTTCTTTCTTACTGTATCTTTTAAAAAATATTTTACTTATTCATTTGAGAGAGAGGGAGCATGAGCTGGGGGACAGGAAGGGAGAGAGACAAGCAGACTCCCCACTTGAGTGTGAAGCCCGGCTTGGGACTCAATCCCAGGACCCCGAGATTGTGACTTGAACCGAAGTCAGATGCTTAATCAACTGAGCTACCCAGGCACCCCTTTCTTGCTATATCCTTATCTAGTTTTGGTATTAGGTTAATGGTGGCCTCATAGAATAAGTTCAAAAGTGTTCCCTTTGCTTCTATTTCCTGGAACAGATTGTAGAGAACTGGTATCATTTCTCCAAATATATAAATATTTAGTAGAATGTACCAGTGAAACCATCTGGGTCTGTTGCTTTCTGTGTTTGGATGATTGTGTCTGTTTGTTTGTTTTAATTATTTTTTAAAAAAGATTTTATTTATTTGTCAGAAAGCGCGAGTGAGCACAAGCAGAGAGAACAGCAGGCAGAGGGAGAAGCAGGCTCCCCGCTGAGCTCGGAGCCTGATGTGGGACTTGATCCCACGACCCTGGGATCATGACCTGAGCCAAAGGCAGCTGCTTAACGGACTGAGCCACCCAGGCATCCCATGGATGATTGTTAATTGTTGATTTGATTCCTTTATTAGACCTAGGCCTGTTCAGATTATCTATTTCTTGTGCGTGTTTTGATAGATTGTGTCTTTCAAGAACTTGGTCCGTTTTATCTAAGTTATCAAATTTGTGGCATAGAGTTCATATTCTTTTAATGTCTAGGAGATCAGAAGTGATGGCTGCTCTTTCATTTCTGATATTTGTATTGTCAGTTTAGTTCTAGACCACCATAGTGAAGCCGGTCAAATAAATTTTTTGGTTTCCCAGTGCATATAAAAGTTATGTTTACACTGTACTTTGGTCTGTTAAGTGTACAATAGCATAATGTCTAGAAAAACAATATAATATAACCTTAATTTAAAAGTATTGCTTAAGAAAATGCTAACCATCATGTGAGCTTTCAGTGAGTTGTAATCTTTTTGCTGGAGGAGGGTTTGGCCTCGATGTTGATGGCTGCTGACTGATGGTGGGGGGTGGCTGTTGAAGGTTGGGGTGGTTGTAGTGAGTTCTTAAAATAAGGCAACAGTGAAGCTTACCACATCAGTTAACTCTTTCACCAATGTTTTCTCTGTGGCATTTAGTGCTGTGTGATAGCATTTTGCCCACAATAGAACTTCTTTCAAACTTAAAGTCAGTCCTTCAATCCCTGCCGCTCCTATGTCAGCTTAGTTTGTGTGATATTCTAAATCCTTTGTTGTCATTTCAGCAGTCTTCACATCTTCCCCAGGAGTAAATTCCATCTCAAGAAACCACTCTTTGCTCATTCACAAGAAGCAGACCCTCATCCATTCAGATTTTATCACAAGATTGCAGCAGTTCAGTCCCACCTTCATGTTCCACTCTTGATTCCACTTCTCTTGCTGTCTCCACCACATCTTCAGTGACTTCTTCCAAGCTCCTGCTAATGATATTTTGACCTTTTCCCATGAATCACAAATATTCTTGATGATATCTAAGAGAGGAATCCTTTCCAGAAGGCTTTCAATTTACTTTGCCCAGATCCATTAAAGGAATCACTGTTTATAGCAGCAATAACCTTATGAAATATATTTCTTAAGTGATAAGACTAGAAAGTTGAAATGACTCCTTGATCCATGGGCTGCAGAATGGATGGTGGGCTAGCAGGCAGGAAAACAGCATTAATGTCATGGTACCTCTCAGATAACTGTTCTGGTGCAAGAGGGCCTCACTTTCAGCCTCTCGTGACTTTTGACATGCCTTCCTCACTAAACTTAATCACATCTAGTTTTTTTTTTTTAGAGTGAGAGATTAATTATTTTCTTTTCACTTGAACACTTTAAGGCCATTATAGAGTTATTAATTAGCCTAATTTCAATATCGTGTATCTCTAGGTATAGAGAGAAGCCTGAGCAGAGGAAGTGAGGCAGGGAAGCTGTTGGTTTGTGGACTAGTGAACTAGTGAGAGCACAACATATATTAAGTTTGCAATCTTATATGGGTGAGGTTCATGGTGCCCAGAACAATTATAATAGTAACCAAAGATCTTTGGTCACAGATGACCATAACAAATATAATACTAATGAGAAAGTTCAAGTAATTTTGAGAGTCACCAAAATGTGAGTCACAAAGTGAGCAGATAATGTTGGAAAATGGCACTGATAGACTTACTTCACATGGGGTTGTCACAGACCTTCCAATTTATAAAAAATGCAATATCTGGAAAGTTGTGATAAGGCAGAGCATAATAAAACAAGTTATTCCTATCATTTGTGTCTTCTCTCTCTTTTTTTTAAGATTTTATTTATTTATTTGACAGAGAGAGTGATCACAAGTAGGCACAGCAGCAGACAGAGAGAGAGGGGGAAGCAGGCTCCCCAGTGAGCAGAGAGCCCTATTCGGGCCTTGATCCCAGGACCCTGAGATCATGACCTGAGCCGAAGGCAGAGGCTTAACCCACTGAGCCACCCAGGTGCCCCTGTCTTCTCCCTTTTTCTCTAGGTTATCCCAGCTGGAGGTTTACCAGGAGTATTTTAAGATTTTATTTATTTATTTGACAGAGAGAGAGAGATCACAAGTAGGCAGAGGAGCAGGCAGAGAGAGAGGGGGGAAGCAGGCTCCCTGCTGAGCAGAGAGCCTGATGCAGAGCTCTGTCCCAGGATCCTGAGATCATGACTTGAGCCGAAGGCAGAGGCCTAACTTACCTAGCCACCCAGGCACCCCATACCAGGAGTATTTTAAAGAGCTAGCTTTTGATTTCATTGACTTTATTGTTTTCCTTTGTTTATTTATTTATTTATTTATTTTAGATTTTTATTTATTTATTATTTGACAGAGATCACAAGTAGGCAGAGAGGCAGGCAGAGAGAGAGGAGGAAGCAGGCTCCCCGCTGAGCAGAGAGCCCGATGCGGGGCTCGATCCCAGGACCCTGGGATCATGACCCGAGCCGAAGGTAGAGGCATTAACCCACTGAGCCACCCAGGCGCCCCTGTTTATGCTTTTTTATTAGCTCTTTTCTTCTGCTTGCTTTAGTTTAAATTGTTCTTTCTCTGGTTTCCTAAATGGAAGCTCAGATTATTGACTTTACATCTTTCTCTTCTAATATACATATTGAATGCTATAAATTTCCCTCTAAATACTGCTTTTGCTGCATTGCATGAATTTTGGTGTGTTGTATTTTTATTCAGATATTTTTACATTTCTCTTAATTTCCTCTTTGACCCCAGTGTTATTTAGAAGTTGTTGTTTCATCTCCAAATATGTTTCCAACTAGCTTCCTATTACTGATTTCTAGTTTAATCCCATTGTGGTCTGGGGGGCGTCTTTGTATGATTTCCATTCTTTCACATTTGCTGAGGTACATTTTAAGACCCAGAAAATGGTATGTCCTAGCGAATGTTTTGTGCGCACTTAAAGAGAATGCATGTGTGATGAGCACTGGGTGTGATATGCAACTAATGAATACTACATCAGAAACTAAGGATGTGGGGTGCCTGGGTGGCTCAGTGGGTTAAAGCCTCTGCCTTTGGCTCAGGTCATGATCCCAGGGTCCTGGGATGGAGCCCCACATCGGGGCTCTCTGCTCAGCAGGGAGCCTGCTTCCTCCTCTCTCTCTGCCTGCCTCTCTGCCTACTTGTGATCTCTGTCAAATAAATAAAATCTTAACAAAAAACTAAGGATGTACTATATGTTGGCTGACTGGCCATTAAAAAAATGTACATTCTGCTGTTAGATGAAATATTCTGTCATTTAGAATCAGTTGATTGATGGTGCTGTTCAGTTCCATTATCCTGCTGTTATTCTGCTGGCTGGATCTGTCAGTTACTGAGAGAGAGTACTGAAGTCTCTAGCCAGTATGGTTGGCTCATCTGTTTCCTCAGGCATTTCAGCTCTCTCTCAGGGGTACGTACACATGAAGTATTGCTGTGGCTTCTGGGAGAATTAATTCCTTTATTCCAGTGTTATGCCCCTCTTTATCCTGGATAAGTTTTTGTCTTGAAGTCTGCTCTTAATGAAATTATATAGCTATTTTAGCTTTCTTTTGGGGTTAGTGTTAGCTTGGCATATCTTCTCCATCCCTTTACTGTTGATATTATATGTTTCTTTATATTTATTTATTTTTTAAGATTTTATTTATTTGACAGAGAGATCACAAGTAGGCAGAGAGGCAGGCAGAGAGAGAGGGGGAAGCAGGTTCCCTGCTGAGCAGAGAGCCTGATGTGGGGCTCGATCCCAGGACCCTGAGACCATGACCTGAGCTGAAGGCAGAGACTTAACCCGCTGAGCCACCCAGGTGCCCTGTTTCTTTATATTTAAAAGTGGCTTTTTTGTAAACAGAATATACTTGGGTCTTGTCTCCTTTGCTGGTCTTTTAATTGGTACATTTAAACCATTTATATTTAAAATGATTAGTGACATGATTGGATTAATATCACCATACTTGTAGTTGTTTTGTATTCTTTGCACTTGTTTATTTTCTTTTTAAAAAATCGTCTCCATTTTCTGCCCTTTCTGGTTTTAATTGAACATTTTATGTTCCATTGTCTTTTCTCTCTTAGCATATTGATTATACTTTAAAAAAAATTTTTTTTCTAGTGGTTGCCCTCAGGTTAAGTTTTAGACCATTCTAGGTCCACTTTCATTGTGGCAGAGCATTACTATTCCTCCCTCCTGACCTCTGTAGCACTGTTCTCATTCATTGGACTTAATCCACAAGCTTGAACCACTCCATACATTGTTGTTATTATTACTGTTGGGTCCGTAATCAAAGGAGCGAGACTGATACAAAGCGAAGGTCAAGCAAATCTTTATTTTGCACCAAGCATCAAGAATCAAACTGACCGGCCAGGGCCGTCTCTTACAAAGAGGCGAACCCTCTCTGCCTTACAGACTGGCTTTTAAGGGCAAAGGCCATGAGGTTGGGCCTGGCCACGCACAGGTGGCCAATGACACAGAGAAAACTGCACAGTAAGGCTAGGTCACACGTAAGTGACCAATTGAGTTACAGTTTACCCCATAGTAGGCATTTGAACTACCCTATCACCTTGGTCAGAATTGGTGCCCAAAGGGCGGGGTCCACACACCTTGGTAGCTAGGGAGACAGTATGCGTGCCCCACTGATTGGACACCTCCACCTGGCCTGACCCACCCTTGTATTTGGGCTTTGTTACCTGGGACTGGTTTCCAGGACTTGCTTTTAAGTAAGTCCCCTGCGGGGAGCAGCACCGCCTCGCTCTCCCGGAAGGGGGGCAGGGACAGTTTAAGTTTTACTGCATATACAGCACAATGGCTATTCACCGAAATGGAGCCGTTTTGGCTTGAAGGGCTAAAGTGACACCATTTAGAGGCGGCAGCCATTTTGTTGTTTATATTAAGCTGAGAACATCCCAAAGTGGTTCCTCCATATGCAAATAAGGGATTGGACATGAGCCAATAGAAGTGGTTCCTCCATATGCAAGTGAGGGATCGGATATGAGCCAATAGGAGTTATTGCTCTATATGCTAACAAAGAATAGAAAAACAACCAGTAAGGAAAACTCCCTGCCAGCAGTTTTCTAAACTGACCAACCCTCGTCAGACAATACAGCTTAAGTAACCTCAAACGCCAATCATTTTAAAGGTCGCCTATACGTGTAACCATGTGACTATGTACTCTTTGCACGTGAAATCGCCTTTATAATCCCTGTAAAATTCCAGCGGGGGGGCTTCCTCCTAGACTCCGCTGTGTCGGTGTGTAGGACGAGGCCCAAGCTGCAGCCCGCCTGAATAAAGCCTTGCTTTTGCATTTCGGAACGTCAGGCTCTCGGTGGTCTTCTTGGTGGTGGTCTTGCGATCTGGGCATAACAGGCTAAATAGGCCCTTATAATTACTTTGAACAAAGAGTTATCTGTTATATTAATTAAGAATAAGAAATACAAGGTTTAATTATCTTCATTTATTCTTTAATGCTCTTCACTTATTTCAGCCTTAAAAGTAAAATAGCCAGCTAGTGGACCAGCAAAATTAGTTTGAGAATTGCAATTTGGGGGTGTACAAACTGTAACAAACTATAGGGAAGTGCAGAAAACAAAGGAGGGGAGCTTTTATAGAGGAAAGGAGGAAGTTAGGGGCTGTGTGGAATGAAAGCCCATTGGAAGAGGGGAGAGAGTTCAGATTTGTGGGGACTTCTCATGGCTGAGCTGTTGCTGGGCTGGAGGACATTTTCCTTCCTCCTGAGGTGGTAAGCTGCTTCCTGTTGGGAAATGCAAATATACTGCTTTTTTCCTCCTGAGATCTTTAGGTGGTACAAGTGCTGGCATGTGGAACTCCCCCTTCAGGGCTTACTGACTCCCTTTGAAATGAGGCTTCTTTTGTTCTTTTTCATTTCTATATGGAGATCCAAGTTTCTGGCCTATATGATTTTCTCTGGAAGAACCTCAGACTTCAGTTTCCTCTGATGTCCTTGTTTTTATTTCCCTCTACCTCCTTTTGTCTTTAGGTTTCTTTCAAAAATCCTTCCAAATGAAGTCAGATGTAAACCCTGTTGATGGGTGATATAAATAGTAAAGTAACTGAGGAGGGGATATTTCTATAATTTTAGATTTAAATCTCCATTTTTTGTTCTGTGGGGTGTTCTTAGTTTTTAGTGGGTCACAGTGCCTGGGATATGACCTTCAGAAGAGTTTCTTAGCCTTCATTCCCTCCCCTGTCCCCCTCACTAACTTGAGACAGGAAGGCTAGAGGGCTGGATTTAGCTAATTGTCCTTCCTCAGGTCAGATAAGGCTTTAGTAAAACAGTTTCTCTTGAAGGCTAGCCTTCCTTGTACAGGACAAAACAAGAACAGAGCAACACTGGGTGGATTTCAAAGTGGTTATTTCCCCCCTCCCCTGCCAGAAGCCCCAGGGGGATTTTCTCCAGTCTTCATAGTGAGAACTTGTGGGGGCTTCTAGTAGTAATAATCATGAAAGTGTGAGACTCCTTTGTAAGACTGAGCACCCTGGAGTTTTTAATTTAAGCTGCTCCAGGATGAGCCTCCAGCAGCCATCAGTTACTGTTTAAAAGTTTCTAGCAGTACTGGCCCTGCATTGGTTTCTGCTGCCAGTAAACTATGATTCTCCATACTGCCTATCTCTGGCTTTCGGGGCAGATCTTTCCCTGTGAACTTAATTCTCTAATGAATCTAAGAAGCACTGTTGTTTTTTGATTTGTTTAGCTTGTTTCTTGATGTGAGTAAGAGACTGATGATTTCCAAGCTTTTTACATGTTGGAGCAGAAACCAGAAGTACCCTCAGCGGTTCATTTCTAACCAAAAGTGGTTGGTCAGATGTGTCTGTTCTCTAATGGGTCATTCCTGTTACAGTTTAGCTATAGATTGTCAGTACTTAAAACTGAGGTGCCAAGGCTATGAGGTGGAGGAAAGTAGAGTATACTGTGTGTGTGTGTGTGTGTGTGTGTGTTTTATAATAGCAGATGGACAGTTTCTCTTTTGGGGACCCTAGGAATGGGGGAAGAAACATAAGAGGAGCACTGAGCTCAGTTTAGGAGAGGCAGGTGTCCATTAGTCTTTTTTGGTAAGTTTTAATTTAAGTTTAAGATGTTTAATTCTGAAACATTTTAAGCACATTAAAGTATTTGAAAGAATACATAAATTTGTGTGTGTGTGTATACATATATAAATGTACACACATATATATATTTGTTTATATATATTTAAACAAATATGGTAACTAGTTCTGAGTTGATGCCTTGTATGTGGACTTTATTTCCAGAAAACAAGTACTCACCCAAAAAGAAAGCCATATGGGTCTGTTGTTGGGCATCATGCTTTATTGAACAGATTTGCTACTCATGTCTGGATGCACACACTTTACCAGCCAGTATTTCTCTTCAGAGCACAGGAAGGCACTATACTCACCAACCCTGTGAAGTAGATATTCTAGTTACACCATACAGCTGAGAGTACAGATGCTGCTTGAGGTCACCTGGAGAGAGGAGGTGAAGGAACTTACCAGAGCTTGTCTGGCACCATTGCATCTTCTGCAGATGCTCTGAACTTTGCCCAAATCTTCGTGCCCCTTGAGTTGTCTGTGGGTGATTACAGTCCAGAGCACCCCACTATCCGAAAATGCTTCCAGTCTTTTTGCTTTCATAGCACCCCATTCTTTTCCAGCCTCCTTGACCAGCCTTTCATCTTCATGAGTTCTTCTTCCTAAACATCTTGTGTTCTGTTGCTGAGAGATCAGCTGTAGCTCCTGGCCTTTTATTACAAAAGAACAATGTCCTTTGCGCAACCTATTCTAGACCAATATATAAAAGTTCATTTGTTCTGTGTCTAAAGGGTCTCCACTCCTCTCCAAGAGGAAAGAAATGTTTAGGTTTGTAGCTACAACTTCTGTTTGGCTCAAAGAACTCAACATACTTCATCAACCAGAGGAAGATGAAATCATTTTATTTTCTTCATAAATAAATAAATAAATTTAGTACTGGCTGAAGAATTGGTAGGAAAAGAACCTGTATCAGGAACCCTAAAAGGGGATGAATGATCAGGAACACAAGATCTTACCTCTGAAATGCCAGGTCTTTGTGATTAGATGTAGGTGGTACATTCTTAGCTAGAATGCTAAGTCATTTTGTGTCCTGTAGGATCAAATCTGGGTATAAAGTGTTCATCTGCCTCTCATTTGTGACACTAATTTTGATTGCCCAGTAAAGGGTTTATCTGATTTTTCCACTGTAAAGTTAATATTTTTTTTCTACTTCTGCTACTAATAAGCTATCTAGGGGGGAACACTTTCAGACTATGCAAATAGTCTTATTCCTCATTAATATTTGTTCCTTAGATTTAGTATCTATTAATGAATTTTGCCTGGGGCCAGTGTTTACTTGTTGCTGAGTGATGATTTTCTAACTCTTAACACTCCCTTAGTGTTTACCAGTTGACACTTGGCGTTTTACTTTTAGCAGGAACCCTGCTTTCTTCCCTCTATCTATTTATTGTTGTGGACCTGTGGATTCCAAGATTTTTTCAATGTTTTATAACTTATTACTGTCTTAATTACTTTGGTGCTCAAACTTTCCTGTATTTGGCCAGTAGGAGCTCCTTCAGGCTGACTCTCATCCATTTGTTCACTCATTCATTCATTCATTTATTCTTATGTGCTTCCTCACTTTCTTGCATAATAGTATGTTCCAGGCTCATCTTGTCTCTTCTCAGTTGTGTAATCAATGGCCATTTTTTTTTCTGAGGAGTGATACTTCCTTTTATAGTGGGGAATATTAGAAGGTAAAATTTTAATATTAGGTGTGCTCACTGCTATTGAGGTGTCATCTTGGTCTTTTCAGCAAACAGAGCTAGGAAATATATACATATATATAGTGTGTATTATAAACATAAATATACACAAAAACAGACCTATGTATATACATATATATGCATATATACACTTGGACATATAAAAATAAGCATATGCACTTACATATTGTGGATATGTGTGTGAACATTGGCTCCCAATAACCTTAACATATTTATATATTTTCTCAATCTATGATGGATCTAAAATAGTTCTGGAATTATTTAAAATTTTTATCAATTTAATATAGCATTATATATTAATTATACTTGAATTAAAAAAAATAAAAAAGTCTTGGGTGCCTGGGTGGCTCAGTGATTTAAGCATCTGCCTTCAGCTCAGGTCGTGATCCCAGGGTCCTGGAATGTAGTCCCTCATTGGGCTCCCTGCTCAGTAGGGAGTCTGCTTCTCCTTCTCCCTCTGCCCCTACCCCCTGCTTCTGCTCTTGCTCTCTCTGTCTTTCCCTCTGTGTCAAAGTAAATAAAATCTCTAACAATAAATAAATAAATAAAAATAAAGTCCTGAAGAGATATCTGTAAACCCATGTTTTTATAGCAGCATTACTCACAATAGCCAAGAGGTAGAAAGAACTCAGGTGTCCATCAACATTTTTTCCCAAGTGATGAATGGATAAATAAAATGTGAAATATCCATACATAGGAATATTATTCAGTTTTAAAAAGAAAGGAAATTCTGACACATACTGTAAAATGGATAAAGCTTGAGGACATGGTACCAAGTGAACCAGTTACAAAAGGGAAAAAACTGTATCAATTTATACTACACAATGTATACTGTATTACAAATTATATTAAATAAATTTTTATCTATTAAATTTTTATTTCTATTATTAGAATTATAAAATAATATATTTTGGAATAAAAAAGCCCCACTAAAAGTTCAGAGTTTGTAGGTTTGCCATTCACCTTCTCTCCTGATTTTTTTTCCTATGCTGAATATTGTGATAAAATGTGTAGAGACTTGTTATCTTCCTCTTAAGATTGTGAAGTTTTATTCTGGTAGGCAGTTAAATTACTAGTGGATAACTCTGATTTGTAGAGGCTTAACTGTAGATTTTTTCTGGTGTTCTATTTCGGTATTGCCCTTAGTCCTATGATTTAGTCTTATTCACAGTGCATGTCCCCACTGGATGTCAATGGGAAGCCTGTGGTATTTACCAAGCCTTTCGCACTTGGTGGGACTTGAATTCCCAACTCTATATCCCCAATACTGTACCTATAATTATGTACCTATAACTTTATGAGGATAGTCTCTGTCCCCACCATGCCATAGTTATTTTAAGCAGCATTGTTCACAGTGGGCTTTTTGCTGAGGAGTTGAGTTTATCTCAGACACTATGGAGGCTGGGGGAATGACCTGGTACAGTTGATTTTCAGGGATCCCTGGCACCGCTGAGGAAGAGGGTTTGGAAGAGAACAAGCTGGGAGTCAAGAGAAATGATAAGAGCTTGAGGGGCAAGACCTAAGAGGTCCAAGTGGTAGGTTTGAATGTATTGGTGGGGGGCAGACTAGGGATACTCTTGCCCTACCCTTCATGGAACAGATGATTGGGCCCACAGAGACGTCACAAGTCATTCCCGCATACATTCTCTCCCAGGCAGGGAAGGGCTGGCACATTTGTTGCCCAAGGAACCAAGGTGAGTAAGGGGTGTGATTTACCCTATAGGCTGGCCCAAGTGATGACACATATGCACAAGGGAATGAGTCTTTGAGTGTGACATATGGGTGAAGTGTCAACCCCATGTGCCTAGCTGTGAGCTAGCAGCCAAGAGCTGGGATTGGAGACTATGGGGCGAATTCACTTTTAGACATGTTGAATGTGAGTTACCTAATGAGACATCCAGTTGGACATGTTCAGGAAGGGGCTGAATTTCTTAGTCTAAAGATGGAGTAGGGGGACTAGACTGGCCATTTGAGAGTCACATGTCTTTTTTTTTTAGATTTTAATTTATTTGACAGAGAGCAAGAGGAGGAACACAAGCAGGGGGAGTGGGAGAGGGAGAAGCAGGCTTCCCAATGAGCAGGGAGACTGATACAGGGCTCGATCCTAGGACCCTGGGATCATGACCTGAACCAAAAGCAGACGCTTTACAACTGAGCCACCCAGGTGCCCCGAGAATCACATGTCCTAATTCTTTCTAAAACAGGGCACTGTAGTATCATTTGTGTAAAGGTGTTAGCTGAAGTCATAGTCTAGTTGGTATTCTTTCTCTTTCTCTGTATCTACCACAGTGTTAATTTTAGTTCTCCTTCATCTGCAGCCTTTCAGTTTTCCCAAGGAATTCCTGCCAACTGTGGGAAGATCTACCCAGCATATTTTGTTACTGTTTATTATGGTCTGGTGGTTGTTCAAAATTATTGGTTTTTTTCCAGTTCTTAAAGATTTTTTAAAAATTTTATTTATTTATTTTATTTATTTGACAGACAGAGATCACAAGTAGGCAGAGAGACAGGCAGAGGGCAGGGGGACGCAGACTCCCTGCTGAGCAGAGAGCCCAATGTGGGGCTCCATCCCAGGACCCTGAGATCATGACCTGAGCCGAAGGCAGAGGCTTTAACCCACTGAGCCACCCAGGTCCCCCTTTCCAGTTCTTAGATACCAGACCTGTTTGGTTCCTACAGATAAGTGAACAGGGAGAGGTTCTTGTTCATTTTATCAGTTAGGTACCAGAGATGCATCACACTGCCTCAAACTGCAAAAGATGTACTTTGCAAATCAAGTGGTTGTCTTGCTGCTTTTGGAGTAAAGCTCAGTTCTGGAACATTTTCCATGTGACTGTACTTGTTTCAAAGAATTGATGTAGTCCCTGGAGATAGGAGGCAGAGCACTGTCCTTGCTGCATTTTCCCATGGTATTATTATTTTCCAAAATGATACAAGAACTAATATGAGAAAAAGTAACCTTTATCTTTTATGCCTGACAAATAACCAGATTATTCTGGGGATTAGATAAAAATCAGTCATTTGTTCTTATAGTTACTATACTGTCTATGATAATCTTGTGTAATTTAAAAATTAAATCAGATAAATAAGATTCAGCTTAGGGAATCAAATCAAATCAAATTCACATTTGAATTTGAAGACACTGTTGGCATTCTTTGGATGAACAGTGTTGTAGAATAACTTTGCTAGGGCCTGTGCCCTTCTGGCACCAACCTTGCCAGAGTTTCTGACATGTGTTTCTGACATGCCACAAGGCCTGGTGCTTCCAGGTACCAGAGGGCAGTGGTAGATTGTGCTTCATTCCATTATTTTACTTTATTTAGTATCTTTACAAAATCCACACAGTGACTTTTCCCCTTAACATCTGGTTTTATTCACAGGCCATGTTCTCATAGAGATTTCAAGTACCCACAAGAAACTCAATGAGAGTCTTGATGAAAATGTATGTAAACTATTCTTGTACTTATAAAAATAAAATGTATTTTATTTCTAAACTTTATGTCGCTTAATGTCTCAAATCTGGTGTGACTATTTAATTCCTTTTGTTAACAGTTTTAAAAATTCCATAAAGAGATTATACATGAGCTAGAGAAGAAGATGGAACTTGATGTAAAATACATGAATGTGAGTACACGGTTTTCTCCACCTCCATGTTTAGAGGTGGGTATGGGCATAGGGGCCTGGTGTTCCAGGAGACTGCACTTGCCCGATCTCTGAGCCAGAGGAGAGCTTTCTCTCACTGTTTATCCAGCAGCAGAGAACATGGACAGAGCTTAGTGTTGAGTATATACACAGATGCATGAAACTGACAAGGTCTCTTGGAGCTGGGTGCCCTGTTTGCTTTAACACCTGAGATCTTTATTAAAAAGCAGAGAGGAAAATATTGCAAGGAATCCTCCTGCTTCTCCAAAGCATTGTTTTCAAAGAACATGTGTATGAGGACAACATCCGCATCTGTACGAGTGCAGCTGTTGCTTTCACAAACCAGCACTTCAGGATGTGAGATGTGGGTGGGAGGACATCACCTAGGGCTCCCTGGGGCCCCCAGGTCCATTCGTCAGAGACTGCTCCTGTATGGTGTCCCTCGCCTGTCACCTGGTATTGATGACTCCAGCAGTTTTCTCCTTCTGCCTGACCCTCCGGCCCTGTCACATGGCTCTTTCCATCTCCCTTATATGCTATGGAATAGCTGTTTTCCTTGGCATTCAAAGTCCCCTTCTCACCAAGACCCCACATGGTAGTAAGCAGTGTAGTTACCCTGAAATCACCCCACTGCTTCTGTGTGCGTGTGCTCTGTGTACTCTGGAGGTAGGCAGCAGGACCATGGACAGTAGCTGAGGGGGCTGTAATGGCAAGCATTTTCCATACATTGTCAGATCTTTATTCCTATAGAAACTCCATAATGTAGCTATTCTTATCCTCACTATACAGATTAAAGGGAAAATACGAATTTTAGAGAAATTAAGTAGTTGCTGAGATCACACAGGAAGTGAAGGATTTGACCAGAATTCTAACCCAGGACTGTGAAGCTCCAAAAACACTTTGCTACACAGCACCCAAAATAATCTGAAGTGCTTGTACTTGTTCATTCTGTTTTTAAAAATTGTAAGTCATAAAACGGGAGCATGTGAGTTAATATTTATTTACTCACCAAAGCGCCTAACACTCAGTGTCCTAAAAAATTTGAGAAAACAAGGAATAAAAGAAAAGACATTCTTGTCTTCTAAGAGCTGCCCTTGGGATCCGTAGCCCCTTGTGTGAACAGGGGAGTTTAGATCAGATAAAGCTACATGTTGAAGGGAGGGAGCAGTGTGAGGTGAGGGTGTGCAGGGCGACACCCAGTGGAAATGTTAGCCAGTGTAACTGCCCAACAGCTGTGATGGTGCTCGCTCAGATCAGCACAACATTTAACTTATAGGCAACTCTCAAAAGATGCCAAATGGAAATCTCAAGCTGAGTTGAAGAAGATCAGAAGGAAAAGTCAAGGAGGATGAAATGCACTCAAATACAAACACAGAGAAATTGAGGTGAACTTTTCAGCACTATTTTATTTTGTTGTTGACAATTTGTACAATTTATAGGGCTGCTTACTTTGCTCAGTCAGCCTACACTGTACTGTACTCTACCTCCACTCCCTGCTGTGCTGCTGTTGAGGTTACAAAGGAGCATTTTTGACTTGGTGTGAGCTAAAGGCTACAGAGTTTTCCAGAGTTAAAAATAATTAGTAGCCTCTTAAAGACACTGGCATTTTCTCCTGATTCGGGGGCAGCGGGGAGTGTTGGTAAGAGATGTTCCGTGATCAGCATTACTCTCCCCATGTTACAGATGAAGAAAATGGGGCTTAGGCCAAGTCATGTAGTTGTTAATTAGACCTAGGGTTTAGATTTGAACTTTCTGGTTTCAAAGCCCTTGATTTTCCAGTAGAACACAATCCTATCTCTGAAGTATGAAGCGATATTTTGTGCAGATTGCCCTGCGCAGAATGTAAGCCCTTTGGCAACGTCCTTCCACACATGAGTCAGGGATCTTATTTAATGAGAACAATGATACCTGCTCAGGTCAGGTTACAACTTTGTTAAGTGTAAAGATGGCACAAGATAAACGTTTGGCTCTTCAGCTCTTTCATTCCTCATGACATAGTTGTATAATTATTATTTATTTTCCTAGTATGTAGTAACCATTACATCTTGCCAGAGCGAAATCCAGAAATTTATTGCAGATGGTTGCAAAGAAGCTCTACTTGAAGAGAAAAGGCACTTCTGCTTTCTGGTCAACAAACACTGTAGCTTTGCAAATCACTTACATTATTATGATTTACAGGTGGGTTTGTGATAGTGTTTTGTTATTATTAATAATTCAATTTCATATTCAAATGCCCTTGGAATGCCTCACCTTCCATGTGTGCCTCAATGTAAAGCGGTGGGCCTAGTTTACGGGTGAGAAGAGATGCCAGAGAAATACCTCTTGGCCCACTTGGTTATGTAAACTTTCAGAAATGTGGATGAAATGGTTAAATATTGCTTATAAGATTAATTTAGTAGTATATCCATATTTAGAGCCTTTCATTAAATAATGCTTAATGATCAAGAATTAGTACTTTTTTTCTTTTCTCACCTATGAGTCAGCTTTTCTCAGACTCTTTCTGATGTATCCTCAGCTCAGTGCCTTCACCAGAGCCATGGGATGAGTCCCAGTGGGTCCCAGGCCCACCCCACCTGGGTAGTTTGAGTGTTCGCCGTGGGAGTCCATGCAGAGAGGTGTCCCTGGAAGTTCTGTCCCAGCCACGGACCCATTCACAATGTCAGGGCAGTTGTGTTTCCTTTTTCATTCCTCTTCAAGGTGTTTCCTTGTGATCTCATCACCTATGAAACTGGCTTTACTGTCCTCCTTCAAGCACACATAGTTATGAGGTTTTACCTCTAGGAGTCATTACAAAATGTGTTACTTTCCTTTCTTTTTTAATTATAAATTTTATTGGGCCTTTATAAGCATCTAAAATTAGCATTGAGTGAAGTCAAATATTCATTGTTATTTATAATAATTTAGAGAGTGCTCCATGGTAGAAGCTTTATAAGAGCCTGAAAATAAGGCAACTTCCTCTTTTTTAGGGGATCAACTTGGCCTTGTATGTATGCATAGGTCTTGTGTTACACATTCCAAAAAGTTTTTGCAACTTGAAGGACCATTCATCTACTAAATCTAAAGCCCTAAGATCTAACATTGTTACAGGAAAGGAAAGAATTGCAGTATTAGATGATCACTTTGTACTTAGTTCAACAGTGTCTGTTTCCATGGTGAGGGTGTCCTGGTGGGGCAGGGTCATAAGTCAAGTGACCCTGAAGTTCTTCCTGTGGCCTAGCCCTGCTAGTGATGGGGTACTCACTCTGTCACAACGCAATCTGGCCTATTTTCAGAGAGCTCTATTTGGTGGCAGACTCTTATGCTTAACCTTGGATCCCTGTTATGCTTTTTAGCATGGTTTTATGAAACCACTTCTTTTCTCCACTGGAAGTCTCTTCACCTCTCTGAAAACCGCTTCTGTGCCTTCCCTTTTTCTGACTCCAGCATCCCAGTCCTTTCAGTGGCTTCTTGGACAAAGTAGGCCCAGGCAATCAGCATGTCAGGGCTACAGTCTGAGGCCATAGGTTGTGTGGGGCGAGGGTTTTTCCCTCTTAGGAGTGGGAGGAAGAAAGCACTTATCGGCATTTTGGGGGCCATTCAGGAAAACAGTAAGGGCTTAATAAGGTTGCTCAACCCTTCCCTTTTCACGTTTGAGCTTGTTCTGCCTCAGTCTTCAACTCTGCCTTCACACTGAGGGAGAGGGCAGACTCGTGTAGAACAGAGGCCCAACAGCTCTTGCAGCAAATAAACAACTCAACACAACACAAATAACACAGCTCAGGGCTAAGTGCTCATTGAATTTGACACAGAGCTCTCATACTTCTGGTGGTGAACCAGTAAAACATTATCACTGATATTTGACGTGACTTTCCTCAGCTCTTTGAACAGTACATGTTTGTGTTTTGTTCTGTTTCTCTCTGATTCACAGTCTGCAGAATTACTCAATTCCAAGCTGCCTTGGCAGGAAACCTGTGGTGACGCTACCAAAGTGCCCGAGAAGATCATGAATATGATCGAGGAAATAAGGACCCCAAGCTCTGCCCCCATGTCCAGGACACCAGCCCTCACAAATGATTGAGAGAAGCAACATGGTAGGGATGGGTTTTCTGCGAGATTTCGGTTGTGTATTTCCTGATAGGACTTGGGCCAAATTTGCATGAAGGATGAAGGTGGTGGCAGTCACAGGTACTCCCTTCTTCTAGGTCATCCCTTGTCTCACTCTGATCCCCTTACCTTCAGATTTGACATTAGCTGTGCAGTGCTTAGCACTGTGTAGTGCTGTATTCAGTCTCTTATCTTTGTTTTAGAAGTGTTATTGCTACTGTTTTTAATTGTAATGATTCAACGTTGTAAGTTTATTCCCAGTGAAGGAGGCATAGGTGCCTTAGGGAATAATTAGCAAAACTCTGGTGGCATTCATCACAACATAAGGCATTTCAGAAAAAATAGCCACTGAAGTATTCAAGGTAATGAAATCAGGCATTGCAGTTTGCCACTCCTTGAGGCTCAGCTTTATTACTTTTCACAAACATGGAAATTTGGATTCTGTGGATAGTTTATACACATGGGTCCACCCTAACCTCTGAAATGAAAGCAAAGATGCTAAAGGCCAATCGACAACCTACAGGATAGATCCGCAACTGCATAGGGAATAAGAGAAGGTGCTGTCAGGGGGCCAGAAACACTGAAGGAGTCTCGAAGAAAGAAAAGATCTGTGTGTGGAGAATCAAGAGAGAAGAAAATCTTGGTCTTGAGCACATTCGGGGCAAGAGCGCAGCAGAGGGCAGAGCAGTGAGCTCAAAGCCAGCGGGTATAAGAGGAGGCGGAGCATGGCACGTGGTGTTCCTGTATGGTCAGTTCTAGATGATTCGCATCCTCTAAGCTGGTTGGTTTCTAACCCCTGTCCCACTTATGCTAACCGGTAGGCAACAGGGGCTTTTGTCCACTGGCCGAAAATGTGTGTTTCCACAGAAGAGGTCAGACACCCTCCCAGCTGTGTCTTCCCTGTCCCCACCTCACTGTGGGTAGTCTGTGGCAATGAGGATAGGCAAAATACAGACTAGGATAAATAAGCAGAAGAATAGGGAATGCTATATAATACAGAGATGGACAGAAAACCAGGAATCCCTGAACAAGTGAGGAAAACCAGTGTCATGAGAATAACCAATATTGGAGGCAACAGAGGCAGTAGGGCAGAGGAGAAATCTTTAGAAGGAAATGAAAAGATATTATGTGCCCAGAGGAAACTCAATTAAGATTTTAGAAATTAAAAATGGATTATTATTCACAATTGAAATGTCTGGGATTTGCTTCAGCATATTCCAGGCATAGGGGAAGATGGATGTAGCATATATGAAACAATACTGGCCATGAATTCTTAATTGTTGAAGCTGGGTGTTGCATACAGGGAGATTTATTGTGCTGTTCTTTCTCCTATATATGCTTGAAATTTTTCTAAAATAGTTTTTTAAATTTTTCTTTCCCTTCCCCTCTTCCACAAAGAACATAAACAAGAAAACCCCCACACCAGTGGATGGGTTCATTAACAGAATAGAACTGCTTCGGAAGTTAATCCAAAGAGCTCTCCCAAAACACAGAACGAAAACGGAGAGAGGATGTAAACCTAATGTTAGGTTGGAGATACCCAATTGCCTTCTCAAAATCATCACCAGATATCGAATGGGGATCTCAAATTCAACTTGTCTAAAACCAGATGACTGACTTTCTCACTCTAAATGGGCTTCTCTAGTCTTCCCCATCCAGAAGATGGCAGCTCCATCCTTTCAGTAGCATGGGCACAAGTGTGAACTTCTCTCTCTCCCCCCACTCCTTCCCTCCTCCCGCCCATCCCAGCCAAACCCTGGGCATGCCCTGTTGTTTCCACCTTGAAAGCATATCCAAGTCCAGCCACTTCTCAACCCTCCAGTGCCCTGACTATGGTCCCTGCAGAGATTACTGTAGTTGACTCTGCCTAGTCTTTAACACAGCAGCCACAGTGAGCCTGGACAAACGGAAAAAACCAAACCTTGATTGTGGTCAAGCTGGAGAAAGGGTTAGAGAGAAAATTCTAAATACCTACAGAGAGGGGGGGAAAATAGATAACTTACAAAGAAAAGAGAACTCCACTGGTACCAGATTTCTTGTTATCAAAACAAGATATTAGAAATCAGTGGTGCAATACACACAAAATCCCTTGGAAAATTTATTTTATTTTTTTAAAGGTTTTTATTTATTTATTTGACAGAGATCACACAAGTAGGCAGAGAGGCAGGCAGAGTGGGGGGAGGGGGAGAAGCAGGCTCCCTGCCAAGCAGAGAGCCCGATGCGGGACTCGATCCCAGGACCCTGGGATCATGACCCGAGCCGGAGGCAGTGGCTTAACCCACTGAGCCACCCAGGCGTCCCGGAAAATTTATTTTAAATGTAGAATCCTAGCGCAACTGATGGCTCAGTTGGTTAAGTATTGGCCATCAGCTCAGGTCATGATCCCAGAGACCAGGGTCCTGCTTTGCAGGAAGTCTGCTTCTCCCTCTGCCCCTCCCCCCACTCGTTCTCTCAATCTCTCAAATAAATAAAATCTTCTTTAAAATAAACAAATGTAGAATCCTGTAGCTAAGTAGCACCTAGGAGGGACCCTGAAATCCATAGAGACAAAATAAATTAGTGGTTGCCAGGAGATGATAGGAAATGGGGGAGTAACTGCCTTTAAAAAAGAAAATGACAAAAAGTAAAAAAAGAATGTGACATTCGTGAAATAATTCAGAATGGGGCATTGCCATCCAACCAAGAGAACTTTGGGAAGAAAGTGGAAGTTAAAGCATGTTAAAATAGCCCTGGGAATCTCTGTAATTCCATCACTGTGCTACACTAATATTAAACTAATGAGGATTTTTTCACAGATTGGGAAAGATTATGACACTCTTTCTAAATATTCGCCAAAGGTGCCCCCAGCTCCTTCAGCCAGAGCATATACTAGTCCTTTGATTGATATGTTTAATAACCCAGCAACACATGGATAAAATTCAACAGGTAAGATATTTATTTTGATTTCTTTAAAAACACATTTTTAGGGGTGCCTGGGTGGTGCAGGCAGTTGAGTATCTGACTCTTGGTTTTAGGTCGTGATCTTTGGCTTGGATAGTGAACTCAGTGTCCTGGGAACAAGGCTTCCCTCATTCTCTGGGCTTAGCAGGAAGTTGGCTTGAGATTCTCTTTCCCTCTGCCTCTCCCCCTGTTTGCATCCCCCCCCACAATAAAGAAAGTCTATAAAATTAGCTTGGTTAAAAAATTTAAAAAGCTTTTTAATTCTTTAAAATATTTTGCAAAACTGTTACCCTGAGGTAAAGGTAAATATATGTGTTAGCACACATTTTAACACTGCCTTGTTGAAAAAACTTTTTCCAAGATTTTATTTATTTGAGAGAGCACAAACAAGGAGGAGGGGCAGAGAGAGAGGGAGCCTGATGTGGGGCTCAGTCCCAGGACCCCAGGATCATGACCTGAGCTAAAGGCAGAAGCTTAACCGACTGAGCCACCCAGACATCCCTGCCTTATTGGAACTTAAACTGCAAAGTAAATAAAGGTCTGGGTTTATTATAAAACCATAAGACATTTTATAAGTGACACATTTCTTTGACAAATTCTAATTCCATGTACCGATTGATGTTTATAGGAAGGAAACTTAATATGGAAAGGAGTTCACCTCAGCACCAAAAAATCAGGCCTACCATGCCCCTAGGCCCTAACCCCAACTCTAGGTTAGACTTTGAGTATTCTGTCCCCAGAGGCCTGGTAGCTGCGCTCTACACATTGGGGATATCTGCAAAATACCAGAGGACTCGCCTGGCACCCAGAAAGAAATTGTGGCATTTGGAACTGCAGAAAGGATACAGAGTAGGAGAAATCTGCGTGCCCACGTGAGCCCACCCCCAAGTTTATTGGCCCCCTGCACTTGATCCAGAAGCCAGCCACTCACCCTGACCCAAGCCCTCAACTCAGCCCCCAGGAGGTTGGTTGCCTCAGCTCTGGCTGATTTGGTCTGCCATGTCTCTAGGCTCTCACCCTAACCCTTGGTTGGATTTGAGGCTTCTGTCCCCAGAGGCCTGGCAGCCAAGCGCTACACATTGGGGATACCTAAAAAAATGCCATAGGACTGTGTCACCCAGAAGGAAACCCTGCCATTTGGATCTCTGTAAAGGATTCAAAATAGGACAAATCTGCATTCCCACTTGAATCCATCCCACATTCAGGGGTCCCTGGACACAACAGGGAGCCTGACACTTCCCTGACCCATGCCCTAATTTCAGCCACCTGGAAAGATTGCTTCAAGGTGTGCATATATATCTCTGCCATGCCTCTAGGCCCTAAACCTAAAAGTAGGTTTAGCCTTGAGTCTTCTGTCCCCAGAGGCCTGGCTTTCAAGCCATAGGGATTGTGGACACCTGAGCAATACAAGAGGACTCGTCCTGTCACCCAGCAGGAAACTGTGCCATTTGGAACACTGGAAAGGATTCAGAGCAAGAGAAATCTGTATGACTACCTCAGGCCATGCCCATATTTAGTGGACCTCTGGACACAAACCCAGAGCCAGCAGTCACCCTGACCCATGCCCTTAACTCATCTCTCAGAACACTCCCAAAAGCACCTTTAGATTGGCC
>ML109190.1:0-11989 GCA_003697995.1 Taxidea taxus jeffersonii
TTTTTTTAACCTTTTGTTTGAGTTCATTTGCCACAAATAGATACCTGAAAGGAAAATTGCTTGGTCAAAGGGTATGCATGTTATTTCTTAAAGTTTATCAGGGGAGAGCAGTTTCTTAGCTCTTCATGTCAACAGAGGGCAAACGGAGTTGCCTAAGGCTGGCTCTGCTCATTTTGAGTCTTAGGTTCTTAGTGGGAATTAAAATCTGGCTTTATCAAAGCCATGTTCCTCCGGGTGGATCTACAGGGTGATACAGTGGTAGCCGGGTGCATTAACTATTAACTACTACATTTCAGGATTTCTAAGGCGTGCAAGAAGTGATAGACTGGATTTATCTGTTGTTCCTGTGAAGGGGAACACACAACCATCCTGGACCAGATACCAAGGAGAGAATCCTGGAACAGGATCTAACGCAACCACTACACAGAAAGCAAGACAGAGCACCCTGGAAAGGTAGGTAGAGGCATGGTTCTATGCTGGCCCTAGGGCCTCTTCCTGGCCAGTGACCTGCACCATGCTAGGAAGACTCCGAAGAGCCCAGGGGTGATACCCAGCACTGTGGGTTGCTTCAAGGGAGCTGGCTTTGCCTCCTAGGGATTATAGGGGATTCTGTGGGGCTCAAAAACTAGGAATCTGATTGGGACAGGGCACCAGGGAGGGCACTTCTGCCCTTGGATCTGGGCAGACCAAGTGCACACCTGCAGGGCCCAAGTCGTAATCCCTAGCTGTGGTTCTGGTTCATTTGCAGAACTGAGTCAGGAGAACAGTCTGACCCCTGGGAAAGCAGCAGGGTTCAGGTCTACTTACTTTGGGTCCTCAGAGGAGTTTTATCGGCCTGGAACCTGGTCTGTCCCTTCCCTGGGCAGAAAAACTGAATCGTAGCCCTTACACTCTGTAGATCCTGGCTCTGGTCCTTCTCAACCAGAAAGGCTGGTGAGAACACCTGTAAGCTACGTGGCTTGGCCACACTCAGGCTGAGGGGTAGGTGAGAAGAGCTGATTGCCTTCAGAACAAAGCAAGGGGTACTGTTTGGCCAGAAAAACTGGCATGAGTCAGCTTGGGTAAGGACAGCAAAGAGTCTTACTAGCCTTGGAGCTGCTTCTCCTGCTGCGTCCAGGCAGGGAAACTAATTCATAGCCCT
Source organism: Taxidea taxus jeffersonii (assembly GCA_003697995.1). NCBI lineage: Eukaryota > Metazoa > Chordata > Mammalia > Carnivora > Mustelidae > Taxidea > Taxidea taxus. The sequence goes on from ML109190.1 coordinate 1,142, forward strand.
CTCATGGCTGAATAAGTTTCAGGCGCACCCCCCCCCCCAACACGCTGCAGACCAAGGAACCTCCCCAGAACGCTTCAGAAATTAACCCTGCTCCCAGAGAGCACAGCCTGTGGGTTTCCTTGTCTGCAGAGCAAAACTGGTAGCCTCACCTGCCCAGGATACTCAGTGCACACTCTTGCTTGATTCAGGTTCCCAGACAACAAACTATGCAGGCCCTGGGTCCTGTCTTATTGCCCTGTCAGGGCAGGGAAGCTAATTCAGAACCCCACTTTAACTGCTGAGTATAGGATCCGGTCCTGACGATCTAGTAAGACTACCCGGAGAAACCAGGCAACTATGGTGCCCATCCTACCGCCTCACATGGGCCGGGGACCAAGCCAGCAGTCCGATCCAGCTCTTCTTAGTCAGTGGCACACCCACCCACCCATGACCTCAAAGCCTGAACACCTGTCATGCCCCCAAATAACCCTTAACAGTAGCCCACCAAGGATGGTACCAGTGTACACATTCAGAAACCCAAACTGAGCTGCTGAAGAACTCTCTGCCAAAATGAACCTGCAAAGACTCAGAGATCACTTTCAGATCAATCAGGTAAATATGAACACACCAAACCAAATTAAGGCACTAATTACTAACCCTAAAGGAACAGATCTGTCAACGAATTCAAAATAATCCTCTTAAAAGAAGTTTACTGAACTACAAGAACACACAGGTGGCTAAACAAAATTAGGAAAATGAAAAATAAACAAAATGAGAAGTTCAACAAAGAAATAGAAACCATAGGGCGCCTGGGTGGCTCAGTGGGTTAAAGCCTCTGCCTTAGGCTCAGGTCATGATCCCAGGGTCCTGGGAATGGAGCCCCACATCGGGCTCTGTGCTCGGCGGGGAGCCTGCTTCCTCCTCTCTCTCTCTGCCTGCCTCTCTGCCTGCTTGTGAGTTCTGTCAAATAAATAAAATCTTTAAAAACAAAAAGAAATAGAAACCATAAAAAAATCCTAGAACTGGAAAATACAGTAACTGAATTGAAGAATTCAGTAGAGTGCTTCAAAAGCACACTCGACTATGCAGAAGAAAAAAATCAGCAACTAGGATGATTGGACAAATTATCTAGTCAGAGAAACAAAATGAAAAAGAACAGAACTTATGGGACACAATGAAAGAAACAATCTTGGCATTATGCTAAATCAAGAAGGAAAAAAAAGGAATGGATACTACATTTAAAGCAACAATGGCTGGCCTTCTGGTCTGAGATAACCATAGAGGGAGACCCTGACTCACCTCCTCCACATACACACCAAATCTACAGGTAGTTATAGAGCAGTCCTGATGACCTGAGGGCTGAATGAACAGCTTCGGTACAAGGTGATCCAACACAGAGAACGGCAAGAGTGGAGGAGGCACTCTAATGAAGGAAACCCCTACCCCGATGCTGCAAACCGCACAGGGGAGGGACAGGACTGGGGGACTGTGTGCGGATTCTTTGCTCTGGAGCACAGAAAACAAGCTGTGGTTAAGAGAGCTTCTCGAACTCTGTCAGATGGCAGCAGAACTGCTGGAACTCTCTTTGGGTCAGAGGGTCTGGCAAGCGCATTGGTTTACTTTCCCCCTCCACCTTGACAGCAGAGATCCGAGCAGGGTCTGGATAGACTAGCCAGCCTGCTCCCCCAGCCAGCCCTGGGCACCTAGTCCAGACCAGTCTTGCATGCGTTGGGGCACACAAGCAGAGGTGTGGCTTAAAAGAGCAGCAAGGATATAAAGACCCAGCCCTAGAACTCTGCCAAATGTCAGGAGAGCTGCTGGAACTCTTTCCAGATGAAAAGGGCTGCTGACCACCAGAGCTGACAATTTCCCTCCATCCTGGAGCAGAGGCTGAGAGCCCTGGCGTGGATCCTGGGATCCTAGCCTAACCACCTCCAGTTGTCCAACCCAAGTGGCCCCAGCACAGCACCTACTGAGATGTGCCTAATTGGTACTCACTACAGCTCCAACTGTTCCACCAAGGTATCACAGGAGCAAAGCACCCTGGACCACTTCAGGCCTAGACCATTCAGCTCCAGATGACTTGCTAGGGCAACTGTCTCACACTTGCTTCAGGTCCACCCACCCTAGCCGGGGCACACCCTGCACAAAGCACCCTGGGAACACCCAGTAAGGGCCTGCCTCAGTTCTAGCCACCTATGAGAGTGAACCCCAGGTGAGCATCCCAGAACCCCCTGGCTTGTACCCACTTCAGCTTTAGCTGTTTTTTTAGGGTGCCCCCAGCAGCGAGAGCCCTGGAACCCCAGCCCACACCAGCCACTGCCTGAGCCAGCCAAAGGAACCAGGAACAGTTTACACAGGGGATGACCATACACAAGACCACTCCCCTTTGTGCTTGGAAGAAGCAGTTGTTCCACCTAATTCATGGAAACAAACACAGAAAGTCAAAATAAGAAGAGGAATATGCTCCAAATGGAATAACAAGACAGAACCACAGAAAAAGAACTAAATGAAATGGAGACAAGCCATCTACCTGATGAGTTTAATGGCCATAAAGATGCTCACTGGCCTGGAGAAAAAAGTTGGTGAGCTCAGAACTAAAAGAAATGAAAAATATAAAAAAGGACTAATCAGAATTGAAGAATACAATAACTGAAATGAAAAATACACTAGAGAAAATCAACAAACTAGTAGATGCAGAAGAATGGACATATCAGTGATCTGGAAGACAGGATTAGAAAGAATTTTTAAAAGTAAGGACAGGTAAAGGGATCTCTTGGTCAACAGCAAGCAAACACACAATCATAGTTTAAGGGTTCCAATAGGAAAGGAGAGAAGGGGCAGAAAACTTACGGGAAAAAAATAAGACCTGAAAACTTCCCAAACCTGTGGAGGGAAACAGACATCCAAGTTCAGGAAGCAGAGAGTTCCAAACAAGATGAACCCCAAGGAGGTCCACACAAAAATGCAAAATAATTAAAATTTCAAATTATAAGCCAGAATTTTAAAAGCCACGAGAGAGAGGTAACTAGTTACAATTAGTACAAGGAAAAACCCCTAAGGCCATCTGCTGGTTTTTCAGCAGAAACTGTGACTATATCATGCCACTTACTCCTGGCCTGCAAAGTGCTGAAAGGAAAAAACCTGGAACCATGAATACTCTACCTGGCAAAGATATCATTCAGAAATGAAGGAAAAATATGGGGCACCTGGGTGGAGTGGTTAAATGCCCAACTCTTGGTTTCTACTCAGGTCATGACTTCAAGGTTGTGGGATTGAGCCCTGCCTCAGGCTCCATGCTCTCCCTCTTCTCTGTCCCTTCCCTGTTCTAGCTCTCTTTCAAGTTAAGACAAAACAATTGAAGGAAAAATAAAGAGATTCTCCAAGAAGCAAAAGTTAAAGGAGGTCATCACCACTAAACTGGCCTTAAAGAAATGTTAAAGGCCTTTAAGTAGGAAAAAAAAAAAGGGCCATAATTGAAAGTATGAAAATTGTCAAAGGAAAACAATTTTCTAACTAAAAATAAAAATCCGGGAAAGAAAGTAGAACAAATACTTACTAGCCAAAAAAAAAAAGGAAGTAAAATCATTTATATCTTAAGGGTACTCACAAAATAAGAGTGTAAAATATGATAACATATACATAAAAAAGTGGAGGGGGGAGTAAAAATGAAGTTCTTTTAGACTGTGTTCCAAACTTAAGTGACAGAGACTGCCATATACATAGGATGTTATATATGAGCCTAATGGTAACCCAAAAAAAACCCCTGATATAGGGGCACCTGGGTGGCTCAGTCATCAAGCAGTTGACTTCAGCTCAAGTCATAATCCCAAGGTCCTGGGATCAAGCCCTGCATCAGGCTCCCTGGTCAGCAGGAAGCCTGCTTCTCCCACTCCCCCTGCTTGTGTTTCTTCTCTTGCTTTGTCTCACTCTGTCAAATAAAGCTTTTAAAAACAAAAAACAAAAAACTGATACAGGGGCACCTGGGTGGCTCAGTGGGTTAAGCCTCTGCCTTAGGCTCAGGTCATGATCTCAGGCTCCTGGGATTGAGCCCCACATCGGGCTCTGCTCAGCAGGGAGCCTGCTTCCTCCTCTCTCTCTGCCTACTTGTGATCTCTGTCAAATAAATAAATAAAATCTTTAAAAAAACTGATATAGATACACAAAAAATAAAGAGAAAGGTAGTGAAACTCTAAAACAAAAGAAAGTCATCAATCAAAGGGGCAAGAACAAGAGAAAAAAGGGAGAACTAGAAAAACAATCAGAAGTCAATTAAGAAAATGTCAATAGGTATGTACTATCAGTAATTAAATGTACATGGTAGAATGCTCTGATCAGAAGACATAGGGTGGCAAGACAGATAATAAAAACAACAACAAAAACCCAACCCATTTATATGCTGCCTACAAGAGCTGCTCTTCAGACCCAAAGATATATATAGACTGAAAGTGAAAGGATGGAAAAAAACTTCCATGCAAATGGAAGTTAAAAAAAAATATTGCCACTCTGGCCTTTGTTTTTTTTTTTAATCAGACAAAAGAGACATTAAAACAAAGACTGTAATGAGACAAAGAAGGGCATTATAAAGGATAAAGGGATCAATCCAACAAGAGGATATAACAATTGTAAATTATGTGCAACCAATGCTGGAACACCTAATATATAAAGCAAAGCTGAACAGACACAAAGGAGAAATTGACAATAATAAAATAGTACAGAACTCTGACACCATGTTTACATCAATGGAGAGGTCATCCAGGCAGAATATCAGGAAGGAAACTGTATCTTTGAACAACACATAAGTCCACCTGGTCTAAATAAATATATACATAAGAGAATATACATTTCCTTCAAGTACCCATGGAACATTATATGAAATAGATCAGGTTAAGCCACCAAATCTCAATAAACTTAAGACTCGAATTGTCATGCATTTTTTTTCTAATCATAGAGGTATAAATTAAAAGTCACAAGAAAAGAAAAACTGGGGAAAAAAAAGTGGAGGCTGATCAATGTGCTACTAAACCATTGGGTCAATAGAAATCAGAGGCAACTTAGAAGCACATGGGGACAAATTAAAATGTTCAAATCTTTGGGACACAGCAAATGCAGCTAGAAGGGGGAAATTGGCAGCAATATAAGCCTACCTTAAGAAACAAAATTTTCAAACAATCTAACCTCATCCCCAAAGAACTAGAAAAAAAGTTAGTTGAGGGAATAAAATAATAAAGACCCCACATAAGTGAAATAAAGAAAAAACAGCAGCAACAACAAAAACACAACAGAAAAAAATCAAACTAAGAGCTGGTACTTCAAAAAAGATAGACAAAATTGATAAACCTTTAGCCAGACTCACTAAGAAAAAAGAGGAACCAAATAAAATTCAGAAATGGAAGATGAGAGGTAACAACTGACACCACAGGAATACAAAGGATTATAAGAGACAACCACAAAAATTATATGCTCACAAATTAGATAATATAGGAGAAATGGAAGATTTCCTAGAAACCTATAATCTTCCAAATATGAATCAGAAATAGAAAATCTGAACAGACCAATATAAAAATAAAAAAATAATGAAATGGAATTGATGATCAAAAAACTCCTGGCAAACAAAAGCCCAGGCCCAAATGGATTCACAGGTGAATTCTACCAAATATTTAAAGAAGAGTTTATAGGCATACTCCTCAAATTATTCCAATAAATAAATAAAAGGGAGAGGAAGGAAAGCTTCTAAATACATTATGCAAGGCCAATATCATCTTGACACTAAGACTAGACAGACAGTACAAAAAAAAAAAGCAAGCAAACAACACTAAGAGAACCACAGGCCAATTTCCCTGAAGAATACAGATCCAAAAATCCTCAACAAAATATTAGCAAATCATATTTAATAATACATTAAAAAGATCATTCACAACAACCAAGTGGGATTTATTATGAAGATTTATTCAGTATTCACAAATCAATATGAAATACCACTTTAAGAAAATGAATGATAAAATCATATCCTCTCAATAGATGCAGAAAAATCATTTGACAATGTATGACACCATTCATGATTAAAAACTCTCAACAAAGTAGGGTTTGAGGGACCATACCTCAACATAGTAAAAGCCATATAGGAATACCCACAGCTAACATTATACTCATAATGCTGAAAAACTGAGCATTTACTCTAAGATCAGGAACTAGAGAAAGATGTCCACTCTCACCACTTTTATTCAAGATAGTGCTGGAAGTCCTAGCTACAACAATCAGACAAGAAAAAGAAATAAAATGCAAGGAAGAAGTAAAACTTTCACTACCACAGATGACATGACAGGATGCACAGAAAACCCTAAAGCCTCTACCAAAAACAATATGAATTCAGTAAAGTTGCAGGGTACAACATTAATACGTAGGTGGTGGTGTTATTCACTAATAATGAAATAGTAGAATGAACACAATTCCATTTATTAAGTGTGCTAAATACCATTTTTAGTTGCACCAAAATGAATAAAATACCTATAAGTAAACTTAACCAAGGAGGTGAAAGACCTATACTCTGAAAATTATAAAACACCGATTCAAGAAATTGAATACAACACAAACAAATGGAAAGATATTACATGCTCATGGATTGGAAGAATATTATTAAAATTTCCATACTACTATAAAGCAATCTACAGATCCAATACAATCTCTATCAAAATATAAACAGTATTTTTCACAGAACTAAAATAATCCTCAAATTGGTATCAAACCACAAAAGACCCTAAATAGCAAAAGCAATCTTAAGAAAAAAAGAACAGGGTGCCTGAGAGGCTCAGTTGGTTAAGTGACTGCCTTCAGCCCTGTTCATGATCCTGGAATCCCAGCATCGAGTCCCACATCAGGCTCCCAGCTCAGCAGGAAGTCTGCTTCTCCCTCTGATCCTGCCCCTTCTAATGTTCTCAGTCTTTCTCAAATAAATAAAATCTTTAAAAAAAAAAAAAAGAACAAAACTAGAGATACCACAATTCCAGATTTCAAGATACACTATACAGCTGTAGTAATCTGGCACAAAAAGAGATACATAAATCAATGGAATAGAATAAAGAGCCCAGAAATAAACCCACAATTACACAGTCAATTAATCAATGACAAAAGAGGCAATATACACAACGGTGGGGGGAGCCGTGTGGGGGAAACAGTGCTGGGAAAACTGGAGACCTGCAAAAGAGAAACTGGACCACTTTCTTACATCATACACAGATATAAACTCAAAATTGAGTAACAAACTAAATGTGAGACCTGAAAGCATAAAACTCCTATGTGTTAGCAACATTTTACTAGTTATGTCTTCTGAGGCAAGAGAAACAAAAGCAAAAATAAACCATTAGATGTATATCAAAATGAAAAGCTTTTGCACAACAAAGGAAAACATCAACAGAAGGAAAAGGCAACCTACTGGAATGGGAGAAGATATCTGCAAATGATACATCTGGTAAGAGGTTAATGTACAAAATATATAAAGAACTTGTACAACACAGCACCTAAACAATTTGACAAAAACTAGACAGAAGATCTGACTAGACATTTTTTCAAAGATGAAATACAGTGAAGAGACACATGAAAATATGTTCAACATTAATCATCAGGGAAATGGATATCAAAACGTTATCTCTGAGGGTATCACCTGTCAGTTACCACTGCACACCTGCCAAATGGCTAGACTCAAAAAGATGAAATAACAAGTGATAGGATGAATAGAAAAAGGAAACTTGTGCACTGTCAGTGGGAATGTACATTGGTGCAGCCTCTGTGGAAGAGAGTATGGCGGCTCCTCAGAAAATGAAATAGAGAAATACCATATGATCCAGTAATTCCACTACTGAGCATTTACCCAAAGAAAATGTAAACACTCATTTGCAAAGATACATTCATCCCCTCCGTGTACTGCAGCATTATTTACAATAGCCAAGATACGGAAGCAACCCAAGTGTCCCCTGACAGGGGAGTGTATAAAGAAGATATAGTATGTATACACCACAGAAAATTAATGAGCCATAGAAAAGAATGAGGTCTTGCAACAACAAAGATGGACTTAGAGGGCATTATGCTAAGTGAAATAAGTCAGGGGAAGACAAGTACAAAATGATTTCACTTATATACGGAATATAAATAAACAAAAAGCAGAAAGAGACCCATAAATACAGGGAACAAACTGATGGCTGCAGGGGTAGGTTGTATAAAATGTGTGAAGGGGAGTGGGAGATACAAGTTTTCAGTTATGGAAGTCACAGAGATTAAAAGGAGCATATAGCATAGGGATTATAGTTAATAAAGTTGTAATAGTGTTGTATGGTGATAAATGACAGCTACACTGTGGTCACCATAGCATAATGTAAAGAGATGTCAATTGTACACCTGTGACTAGTGTCACATTGTGTGTCAAATATACTTATTTTAAAAAGCAACAATGGTGGAAAATTTCCCTAACCTGGAGAGCAATAGAGATCCAGACCCAGGAGACCCTGAGGACCCCCAAATAGGTCAAACCTGAAAACGCCAACACCCAGTCACATAACTGAATTGCCAGATGTGAAACACAAAGAATTATAACAGCAGCAAGAGACAAGAGAGAAGTTACATACAAGGGAAACCCAATGAGACTATTGGTGGATTTTCAACAGCTACCCTTCAGGCCAGAAGAGAATGGGATGACATACTCAAGCTACCGAAAACAAGTAAACAAACCTGTTAATCAAAAATGCTATATCCAGTGAAGCTGTCCTTCAGAAATGAGGAAGGGATAAAAACTTTCCCAAACAAAAGCTGAGGAAATTCATCACCACTAGACCTGCCTTAAAAGAAATGCTAATGGAGCTCTTTTTGTGGAAATAAAAGGATACTAATTAACATAAAAATTAAAAAGGCAGTGTGAAACTTACTGGTAATGATAAAACACAAAGATTGTGTGGTATGGTAAAGTTGGTTCATAATTCACTTACAACTTTAGTTTAAAAGTTAAACAGTAAAAATAACCATAACTAAAATAATCTGTTCTTACACAATATAAAAATATGTAAATTATAACAATAATCTAAAATGTGAGGGAGAGCAGAAGTCAATGTGGAAAGCCTAGGAATTCTATTAAAGTTAAATTGTTATTATTTTCAAATAGGGTGTTATAATCTTAAGATATTTTATGTAAATGTGACACCTGGGTGGCTCAGTCAGTAAAATGGCTAACTCTTGATTTCAACTCAGGTTATGATCTCGGGGTCCTGGGATCCAGCCCCACATTGGGATCTGTGTTCAGTGGGGAGTCTGCTTCAGGATTCTCTCTTTCTGCTCCTCCCCCCACTCACATACACATACACAATCTGTCTCTAAAATAAATACATCTTAAAAAAAAATATTTTGCATAAGCTTCATGGTAACCACAAGGGAAAAACATATAGTAATCACACAAAAGAACATGATAAAGAAGTCAAAGCCTACTGATACCACAAGACACCAAAACACTTTTTTAAAAAAGCAAGATAAGAAACAAGGAACAATGAACAAAATGGCAACAGTAAGCCCTCACTTAGCAAATATAATTACTTCAAACATAAACAGATTAAATTCTCCAATCAAAAGACATAGAATGACTGAGTGGATTTAAAAAATCCAATGATATGCTGCCTATAGGAGGCTTACTTTATCATTAACACACACAGAGACTGAGAGTGAAAGGAAAGAAAAAGATATTTCAAGCAAATGGGAACAAAAAGAAAGCAGGGGTGGGCGCCTGGGTGGCTCAGTGGGTTAAGGCCTCTGCCTTTGGCTCAGGTCATGGTCCCCGGGTCCTGGGATCGAGCCCCTTATTGGGCTCTCTGCTCGGTGGGGAGCCTGCGTCCCCCTCTCTCTCTGCCTGCTTCTCTGCCTACTTGTGATTTCTGTCTGTCAAATAAATAAAATCTTAAAAAAAAAAAAAAGCAAGGGTAACTATTCTTACATGAGACACAAAAGTCTCATATGATCTTTTGCATTTCTGTGGTATGAGTTGTAATGTTTCCTTTTATAAAGCTGGCATTCCCCTGATAACAAAGCCAGAAAAAGACACTACCAACAAACTTACACTAACATACCTGACCAAAAAAAATTTTTTTTAAGATTTTATTTATTCATTTGACAGAGAGAGAGATCACAAGTAGGCAGAGAGGCAGGCAGAGAGACGTGGGGCCCGATCCCAGGACTCCAAGATCATGACCTTGAGCTGAAGGCAGAAACTTAACCCACTGAGCCACCCAGGTGCCCCCCTGACCAAAAATTCTTAGTTAAATAATAGCAAACCAAATTCAGCAGCACATTAAAAGGATCATTCACCATGATCAACTGGGGGTTATACTTGGGATATAAAGATGGTTCAACCTGGGATACAAATAAATCAGATACAATAAATACATTACATTAATAGAATGAAAAAAGAAGTCCTATGATCAGTAACTGCCGAAAAGCATTTGACAAAAATTCAACATCCACTTATGATAAAAACTCTTAACAAATTAGGTATTGAAGGAATGTACCTCAACACAATAAAGATCATGTATAATAACCCTACAGCTAACACCACACTCAATGATGAAAGGTTGAATGCTTTTCTTCTAAGATCAGGAACAAGACAAGGTACCCACTCTCACCATTCCTATTTAATATAATACTGGAAGTATTAAAAATAAAAGGCAGGGACGCCTGGGTGGCTCAGTGGGTTAAGCCGCTGCCTTCGGCTCAGGTCATGATCCCAGGGTCCTGGGATCGAGTCCCGCATCGGGCTCTCTGCTCGGCGGGGAGCCTGCTTCTCTCCTCCCTGCTCTGCCTGCCTCTCTGTCTACTTGTGTGATCTCTGTCTGTTAAATA
>ML109190.1:12389-57099 GCA_003697995.1 Taxidea taxus jeffersonii
AAAAAAAAAAAGAATTGGAAAGGAAGAAATAAACCTGCCTCTATTTATAGATAACATGATTTTATAAGCAGAAAATTCTAAAGACTCAACTAGAAAACTGTTAGGTTCAATCAATGAATTCAGTAAAGTTGAAGGACATAAAATTAAAAACACAAAAATCAGTAGCATTTCTATACACTCAGTTATCTGACAAAGAAATAAAATACTCCCATTTATAATAGCATAAAAAACAATAAAATACTGGGGTACTTGCGTGCCTCAGTAAGTTATGCAGCTACCTTTGGCTCAGGTCATGATCCCAGAGTCCTGGGATCGAGTCCTGCATCAGGGTCCTTGCTCAGCAGGGGGCCTGCTTCTCCCTCTGCCTGCTGCTCCCCCTGCTTGTGCTCTCTCTGTCAAATAAATAAAATCTTAAAAACCATAAAATACTTGGGAATAAACTTAACCAAGCAAAAGATCTCTATTCTGAAAATTAAGATACTGATGAAAGAAACTGAGAGGACATAAATAAATGGAAAGGTATCCCATGTTGATGGATCAGAAGAGTTAATACGATTATGTTAAATACTAATATGTTAAAGTGTTAAAAGGACAATACTATCAAAAGCTATCTGTAGATTCAGTGCAATACCTATCAAGATGCCAATGGCATTTTTTTTAAAGATCTTTATTTATTTGAGGGAGAGATGGAGAGCACAGAAGGAGAGCACCAGACTCCCTGCTAAGCAGACAGCCTGACTCAGGGTTCAATCCCAGGACCCTGAGATCATGACCTGAGCCAAAGGCAGAGGCTTAAACAACTGAGCCACCCATGAGTCCCTCCAATGGCTTTTTTAAAAAGATTTTATTTATTCATTTGACAGAGAGATCACAAGCAGGCAGAGAGAGAGAGGAGGAAGCAGCCTCCCCACTGAGCAGAGAGCCCGACGCGGGGCTTGATCCCAGGACCCTGAGATCATGACCTGAGCCGAAGGCAGAGGCTTAACCCACTGAGCCACCCAAGCACCCCACCAATGGCATTTTTTTTTTAATGGAAGTAGAGAAAACAATCCTAAAATGTATATGGAACCACAAAAGATGTCAAAGAGCCAAAACAAGTCTGAGAAAGAAGAACAATCATACTTCCTACTTTGGTAACATATTGTAATCAAAATAATATGGTACTGGCATAAAACTGACAAAAGTACAATGGAACACAACTGAGAGCCAAGAAATAAACCCAAGCATATCTGGTCAAGTAATATTTGACAATGGAGCCAAGAATACTCAATGGAAAAAAGACAGTCTCTCCAATAAAATGGTGCTGAGAAAATTGGCTATTCACATGTAAAAGAAGCTAGACACTGTTCTTATATTACTCACAAGAATTAATTCAAAATGGATTAAAAACAAACATGAGACATGAAACTACAAAACTCCTAGAAGAAAACATGGGAAATAAGCTCCTTGATATGGGTCTTGGCAATGATTTTCTAGATACAACACCTAGTTACAAGCAACAAAATAAAAGGTCAACAAGTAAGACTTTGTCACACTAAAAAGTTCTTCCCAGCAAAAAAAAAAAAAAAAAAAAAACCACACACAAAAAAACAAACTGAGAAGACAACTTACAGAATGGAAAAAAATATTTGTGAACTGTGTATCTGATACAGGGTTAATATATAAACATATAAAGAACTCCTACAACTAAATAGCAAAAAACCAAACAAAAAAACAGAAACAAATGATCCAAGTATAAGTGAACTAAAACCCCGAACAAACATTTTTCCAAGAAGATATACAAATGGCCAACAGGCACATATAACGGGCATATTCTCAGCAATTGAATTAAAAAAAGAAACCTGGAAAAAAAAATCAGATTTGTGGTTACCAAAGTCAGTAGATGGCGGGGGGGGGGGGTGCTGGAGGAAAGGGACTAAAAGGTACAAACTTACAGTTATAGGATAAACAAGTACTAGGAATATAATGTAAAACATGATGACTATAGTTAACACTATAAGTTATTGAGATAATAGATCCTGAGAGTTCTTATCACAGGGAAAACTGGTTTTTTAAAAATTGCATCTATAAGAGACAATAGATACTAACTAAACTTTTTGTGGTAATCATTTTACAGTATACGTAAGTCAAGCCATTATGCTGTACACTTTAAGCCGATATAGTGATGTATTTCAATTCTATCTCAATAAAACTAGAGAAAAAGATGTGCAGGAGTGAATTACTGGTTTTATCTTTCAAAATTCAAAATATTTCTTCATAGTTCTAGTATATACCACTGAGCAACATATATGAATGACACCATAAAACACATAAGCCATACACAAGGTACAAGCACGTGAAAAAATGCTCAAAGTCCTTAGTCATTAGGGAAATGCAACTCAAAACCAAATAAAGATAGTACTTTACACCCACTAGGATGGCAATTATTTATTTTTTAAACTTGAAAATGCAAGTGTTGGTAAGGATGTGGAGAAATCAGAACTCTCATACTGATGAGGGATTCACAAATGGTTCAGCCACTGTGGAAAACAGTTCAGCAGTTCCTCAAAGAGTGAAACAATTACCAGCAATTCCGCTCCCAAGCATATGCTCCAAAGAGTTGAAAACAAGTATTCAGGCCAATACATGTAAACAAATGTGCATAGCAGCACTATTCCAGTAATCAAAAGGTAGAAACAATCCAAATGTCCATCAGTGGTTGCATAGACAGAATATGGTTTATCCATACAATGGAATATCATTCAGCCATAAAAGGCAATGAAGTAGGAATACATGCTATGTGGATAAGTCTCAAAAAACGTACACTAAGTGAAAGCAGACAGACACAAAAGGTCACATAATGTAGGATTCCATTTATCGGAAATATCCAGAACAGGTTAGTCCAGAAAGACGGAAAGCACGCTGGTGGCTGCCAGGGGCTGAGGGAAGAGCGAATGGGGGAGTGACTGCTTACATAGGCTTCATTATCCTTTTGGGGTACGGAAAACCAAGAGTTGGATGCTTAACTGACTGTGTCTCGCAGGTGCCCCAAGAATAAAACTTTTAAGTGAAGTTACTTAATAATTAAAGTCTTATAAGTAAGACTCTTGGTTTTGGCTTGGGTTGTGGTGTCAGGCTCATAAGATTGGGCCCTACCCACATCAGCCTCAGCACTTTGTACAAGTCTGCTTGGAGAATCCCCCTCCCCATGCTCACTCACTTTTTTTTTTTTTAATAATTTTTTTAAGAGCTAATATTCTTAGAAATCAGGTTGCTTCTCTAGAACACAAGAATAATCTCATAAGGCTAGCAAGAGGATTAAATGAAGTTATGGATGTGTAAGTATTACCTATGGCAAAAAAGCTATAGAAATTAGATGTTACTATCTTACCAAAATCATTGGGCTAATTTGATCTGCTATCAAGCAACATAATTTTATCAATATATAGATCAGTTTTCTAACAAGTTCCTTATTATAGAGTACAGGAGAATTTCATTACATTTGGTTATCCATACTTTCTCAGTGTTCTTTATATGATAGATGCTTAGTTTCCCCCACACCTTTTCCAGTGAATTCTAAGAATATCTAAAGAGATCAGAAATACTACATTAGTAAGACTTACCTACACTGCTTTGTTAAATTTATTTTTACTTCATCCATATATGAGAAGATACCTGAATATATTCACAAAGCTCAATGGCTAACAAAATTTTTCGAGGTGAAATGACAGTAATATAGGAAAAGGAAATAGCTTTGAAATTTATATAATCATACAGCCCTTAAAATTAAGGAAAAGCTGTAAAGTTTCTAACACATAGGAAATAGTCCATTAAAGTTAACTATTACAATTATACATTATTACATAACTATGTTCTATTGAACTATGTTCAATAACATTATTCAATTTGAAGAAATACTCTATGAAGTGAAATAGCAAGAATTCCAAGATGCTGAGGGAAAAGACCAGCCACTGATGATGGACAGGTAATGTGCCTGCCATGTACAGCTGGTCAGGTAGCACACTGCCTATTCCAACTAACAACGATTCATACAATCCCAATGTGATGGGACTCCCTAAAGATAAGCCATGCACCACAAAAGAACCTACTCAGAAGGAGTCTGACAATGAAGAACATTCTCAGTGACAGCATCTCAGTGCTGAAGGAGAAATATAGTGACCTTTTAAGTACACAGCAAAACTGGTGGCAGGTAAAAGTGGAGTAAGTATTGCACACATTTCCATTCAGAAATCAGCCCCTCTATTAACTGGACTTAGGATAGAATCCAAGTACGACAGCTAAGAACACCAGCAGCTTGTTTGCGTATAAAACAGCTAAAGAGACTAGTTCATGGTCCTTATCTGGTTTGCCTGGGTGTGGTGATTTTCATGAATGAATCAATGCATTATCAATTGTCATCGAACTAAACCTCCTTAAATGAAGAGAACACTAAATCCTAAGTAAGTCATGAGTTTGCACAAGGGCTCAAAAGTGTATAGAAAAGAAAAATGTTAGAAAGCACCGTAGAGGCAATATGGTGATAGGATAAAGTAACAGGTCACCTGTCATTTGCATTTATCTACACCAACCTCAGTAGCAAAGACTTTGGAGTTTGGAGTACTTGGGGTAACTTTAAGCCCACTTGGGAACAAATCTTCTATTTAGAGTCTCCCAATGCCATTGCTGTCGTTGGCCAAAACCGAACTGGCTCGCTTTGCAGGAGATACTCCTGCAGCCCCACTCCTCGCCCCCTCTCCCCCTACCGCCACTGGCTTCCTGACCCTCACCCTGTGAGCAACATACCTTTCTTGGTGTGGGAAGCTTTGGGAAATGGCGCCACTGGGAACCATCATTCTGGTTCCCTGTGAGGCACCTCAGGTCACCCTGTGCTGATTCCCAACTACAGAATGCCTTGAAACTATCCAGAGCTGGGATACACAGAAAGTGGCACTGACCCTTGTCTTGGAGGTGGGTGCTTAGAAAACCATCGAGGCTGTTTTTGGAAGTCCAATGATTAGAGGGGCCAGTGTCATTTAGTAGGTATGAGTCAGGGATGCCAGACATTGTATAGTGTGTAAGATGGACCCACAAAATGAATCACTTATTTTGCATCCCACATAATTTCAGATGTCTTATCAAATAATACCCATCTAGCAAAAACTTACTTAGATAATGATCTGAAAATATAACATGTCTCTATTTTACATTTAAGCTTAAGGCATCTGGGTATGATAAATTCTGAATTTTTTAGGCATACTAGCACTGGGTAAACTGAAGGGAGTTTTTTGCCAAGCATTGTTTATCTGTTCAGGATATCATATCACTGCCATCCAGGATGGTGATGTAGCAGCAAACATTCTTGCCTCTCTGAGTGGTGCCCTTGATGCCCATGTCTCACCACTGCTTTCATAAAAGAACCTGCATTCCACTCCATTCTGCCTCCCACTGAGTCAGACTTCAGAAAACCATTGGAGAGACTTACTATTTTATTATAAATTACTTCTAATGTTTCCTAATATTACAGTGAAAGTGCTGATTTGACTTTTAAGGTTATGTGTAAGTTGACTCTCTTTTCTCAGAGTTTCATCTCAGGATCGTTACATTACATCCTTGTGTAGGAAGAACATTACAAAATCTTTGTGATTCAGTGGGAACACTGGATCTGAGAGGGCTGACCACCACTGCTTAAGCACACACGAGACTGACAGGTCCTTATGGAGGTGGCAGATTTGTTGCTTAATAACCAGAATCGTCATCCTCCTGGAGGTGAGCTAACTTTCAATTAATATACTTATGTTCATCAGCATAGCCATACTGGCTCTGGGAGGTGTGCCTTATTTACTCTTACACTGAGGGCAGAGACAAGAAGTGTGAAGGAAGAGTGGGAGAGGAGAAGGGAACTGGTCATCATTCCACTTATGGGAACTAGGACAGAGTGAGAGGAACAATGGCCTGGAATTCTGGGGACCTGGATTCAGTTCCCCGCTGAGCCAGAACTCTGTGTCCTTAGACATGTCACTTAGTTATCTCGGTCTTGGACCTATTATCCACAAAATGGACCACATCCTTTCTAGTTCTAGTGTTGCGTAGCTGTTAGTCAGTCTATGTCTGTCAGTAAAATGTCCCACTGAAAACTATACATATACTTTCCCTAAAAGCACCAACTACCTGTATATAATAAGCAAAGCTATTTCTCCATTAACTATTGAAAAAGTGGAAGAGGGAGGAAAGTCAAAAGCACCAAGAGTTTTACTACATTTTGACAGGGCTGGCCGTTCTAAGCACATGATCACATGACGTGCATAAAAGGAAGTGAGGAAACGGGACTGAGGGGTTGAGTATCTTGCACAAGATCAGGAGGTCAGGAAGCAAGAGCAGGGGGTTGTACTCAAGCCTGTCTGACCCAAAGCTTGTTCCAAACTATGAGAAAAGGGGATCTGAGAGGCTCTAAGAGGCCCTTACTTTGTAACTAAGGAAGAGTCTTCTGTTATTGGCTCTATTTCATTTGCTAAAACCAGTGTCATCACATGTTTGGTGATTATTTGTCCCCATGTGCCCAGAACAGTCCCACTGTATGCAGTTGTCCTAGCAGCATTTTTAAAAAGATTTATTTATTTGAGAGAGAGAGAGAGAGTAGGGGAGGGGCCAAAGCAGAGGGAGAGAATCTCAAGCAGACTCCACACTGAGTGCAGAGACTGACTTGGGGATCGATCTCCCCACCCTGAGATCATGACCTAAGCCAAGATTGAGAGGCCCTTAACCGACTAAGCCACACAGGTAACCCCCAGCAATGTTATTAAGGTTCCCTTTCACTCTGAAAAGTTTTGCCTAATAAATATTACCGTCATCTAATTATATTTCAGATCTGTGATTGTATCATGGGCAGGATAGAAGCCAAAGCAAAACAAAACAAAAAACCTCACTTGCTATTGTGAGGATTAACAGTTTGGGTTAGAGATACAATAAACTTTAAAATTTACTACATTCTGCAAGTGCTATCAGTCCCTAAAATGTTTTCTGTTCACATTAAGCAGCATGCAGTCTTCCAAAATGTAGTAAGACCGTATACTGCTGACCTCTTACATGACTCTTACTTTCCTTTGTTGGGGATAAAGTTTAACCCTTCAAGTGAAGTTCATGGCCCACTGGTTTAAAGAAAAGATCCTAAGAATGCTGTTTACTTTTTCAGATAAGGCACAGACATTGCAAACTATCTCATACTAGAAATGTACCTGATGCCTCCGAGCATTCTTGGGAAACTGCCCATTCATTCTATTTAAAACTCATGAAGAGTCATCCCAGTGACTCAGGAAAGTATACACGACAAGAAACTTAGACATGTGCGTGCACACACACACACACACACACACACACACAGAAGATCCTAATGTTTTTCCCATCTGTGCACATCAATCCCACTTCTTCTTACAGTCCTTATCTACCACCTTCCTGGTCATATCTCTCCGAGTAGCTGAACATGTTGACACACTTAATCGTATCAGCATTTTGGGCAACTTCAATATCTAAAATTCAAGAAAACGATACACTCAATTCCTGTCCTTACATTGTAGCAGTCGGCTGCCCCTCCCAGCCCACTGAAACGGCTCTTACCAGAATCACCAATGACAAACATATTGCTAAAGATAATGTGTGTCCTTTTTTGCCTTACGGACCACTTGATCTCTGAGACTCCACATTCTCTTGGTTTTCATCCAGTATTTCTAAGCTACCTTTGTCTGCTTCAAAACTGCATCCCTTTGTGGTAGCAAGAACCCTCTGGTTTTTTCATTCTGTACTCTCTCTCTTACAGTCTCAGCCACATGCATGGTTCCAACACGCTATTGCATTTCTACTCAACACAGATCTCTGGGTCACCAGTGTCCCTTAAAGTGTTGCTAGTTGTTCTTTGAAAAGAGTGTTCTAGGGGGCACCTGGGTGGTTCAGTCAGTTAAGCATAGGCCTTCAGCTCAGATCGTGTTCTTGGGGTCTTAGGATCAAGCCCAGTGTCAGGCACCCTGCTGCTTCGCAGGGAGTCCGCTTCTCCCTCTCCCTCTGTTCCTCTCCCTTGGTCGTTCCCTCTCTCTGTCTGTCTCTGTCTTAAAAAATTAAAAAAAGAGTGTTCTGAGTTTGAGACCTATGTTTGAGAAACTGTGCACACAACACTTTTAGATATTGCCATCAAGGCTAAGAGTACAACCTCATATGGCTATCATCGAAACTAAAAGCTATGGTAATGGAAGTCATCCAAGCAAAAAGAAAAGAGAATTTCAAAAAAGGACAAGGCACCTGGATGGCTCAGTTGGTTAAGTGTCCAGCTCTTGATTTCAGCTCAGGTCATGATCTCAGGGTCATGAGATAAAGTCCTGCATCGGGCTCCATAGTTGGCATGGAGCCTGCTTAAGATTCACTCCCCACCCCCTGTTTGCATGTTCTCTTGCTCTAAAAAATAAATATTTTTTTTTAAAAAGGACAGATTAAGAGCCCTCTGGACAATATCAAGTATGCTAACATGCATATTATAGGGGTCCCTGAAGGAGAAGAATGGGAGAAGGGGGCAGAAAACTTATTTGAAGAAATACTCAGTGAAAATTCTCCTAATCTGGGGAGGGAATCAGACATTCAAGTCCAGGAAGCACAAAGACCTCCCAGATAACATGAACTCAAAGAGGTCTATACCACAAGAATAATTAAAATGTCAAAAAACAAAGATGAAGGGAGAACCTTATAAGCAGCAAGAAAAAAGCAAATAGTTATTTACAGGGGACACCCCATAAGATTATCCACTGATTTTTTAGCAGAAACTTTACAGGCCAGAAAAGAGCAACAAGATATATTCAAAGTGAAGAAAGGAAAAACCTGTAACCAAGAATATCCTACCCAGCAAGGTTATCATTCAGAATTGAAGAAGAGAGAGAGTTTCCCATACAAATAACAGTTAAAGAAGTTAATCCCCACCAAACCAGCCTCACGAGAAATGTTAAAGGGACTTCTTTAAACAGAAAAGTCCATAACTAGAAGACAAAAATTATGAAAGAAAAAAATTCACTTGATAAAAGCAAACATATGTGGGGCACCTGGGTAGCACAGTGGGTTAAGCCTCTGCCTTCAGCTCAGGTCATGATCTCAGGGTCCTGGGATTGAGCCCCGCATCGGGCTCTCTGCTTGACAGGGAGCCTGCTTCCCCCTTTCCCTCTGCCTGCCTCTCTGCCTACTTATGATCTCTCTCTGTGTGTGTGCGTGTCAAATAAATAAAATCTTAAAAAAAAAAAAAAGGCAAATATATGGTAAAGCTAGTATGGTTAAAAGACAAGTGGCAACAAAACCAACTATATTTATAAACTTCAGTTAAAGGATCCACAAAATAAAAAGAGTAAAATAAGACATCATATGCATAAAACATGGAAGGAGTAGAAATTTAGTGCTCTTGTATGTGTTCAAACTTAAGTGACTATCAACTTAAAATGAACTGTTATATACATAAGGCACTATATACGAACCACATGGTGACCAAAACCCTCTAATAGGTACACAAAAAAATTAAAGAGAAAAAAATACAAACATAACATTAAGGAAAGTCACCATTTTAGAAGGAAAGAGAGCTAGTGAAAAACAAAGGAATAGAAAAGAATTACAAAAACAGAAAGCAATTAGAATGTCAGTAAGTACAGGGGTGCCTGGGTGGCTCATTCCATTGGGTAACTGACTCTTGGTTTGGGCTCTGGTAGTAATCTCAGGGTCATGGGATCCAGCCCCATGTTGGGCTCCACAGTTTAGATGCAGTCTGTTTGTCCCTCTGCCTCCCCTCTCTGCCCATGTGCTCTCTCTAAATTAAATTAATTAATTCAAAAACTTTTAAAAAGGCAGTTAATTATATACCTATCAATAATTACTTTAAACGTAAATGGTATAAATGCTCCAATCAAAAGACATCGGGTGACTGAATGGATAACAAAACAAGACCATCTAATATGCTGCCTACAAGGGACTCACATCTGACCTAAAGACACATTCAGACCAAAAGTAAAGGCTTACAAAAAGCTATTCCAAGCAAATGGAAACAAAGACATGCTGGTATTCTTTAACCCTAAGAGTAACATGTAAGTTCAAGTGAACTAAAACATATACCTTCCTATTTTACTAATTTCTCCTCACCTCCATAAACCTAGTACAACACTGGTCATTAAATAGGCAATTAAAAAAAAAGCTTGGGTAGTAATACTTAGACAAAATAATCTTTAAAAGAAACACTGTAAAAGAGACAAAGAAGAGTGTTACATAATGACAAAGTGATCAATCCAACAAGAGGATATAACAATAATAAGTATCTAAGTACCAACACAGGAGCACATCATAATATGTAAAGCAAATATTGACACAAAGAAATTGACAGTAATAGAGTAATAAGGGGGACTTTACTACCCCAGCTGGGTCAATTGACAGATCACGCACATAGAAAATCAATCTGAAAACAGTGGCTTTGAACACATTAGACTAGATGGACATAAGAGACAAATACAGAATATTCCATCCCAAAAGAGAACACACATTCTTTTCAAGTACAAATTCTCTAGCATAGATTACAATAAATTTTAAAAGACTAAAACTTTATCTAGCATCTTTTTGGACCATAAACCTTGAAATTAGAAATCAATTATAAGGGAAAAAAAACTGGAAAAAACACAAATCTGGGCAGGCTAAACAACATGTTACTAAAAAATCAATGGGTCAGTGAAGAAATCAAAGATGAAATAAAAAAATACATGCAGACAAATGAAAACGGAACACAGTAGTCCAAAATTCATGGGATGCAGCAAAAACAGTCCTAAGGAGGAAAATTTAGAGTGATACAGGCCTATCTCAACAAACAAGAAAATCTTAAACAATCAAGCCTTACACCTAAAGGAACTAGAAAAAGAACAAAGTCCAAAGTTAGAAAGAAGGAAATAATAAACAACAGAGCATAAATAAATGAAATAGAACCCTAAAAACAATTAAAAAGATCAATGAAACTTGGGGCGCCTGGGTGGCTCAGTGGGTTAAGCTACTGCCTTCGGCTCAGGTCATGATCTCAGGGTCCTGGGATCGAGTCCCGCATCGGGATCTCTGCTCGGCAGGGAGCCTGCTTCCCTCTCTCTCTCTCTGCCTGCCTCTCTGCCTACTTGTGATCTCTGTCAAATAAATAAATAAAAATCTTAAAAAAAAACACATACACACACAAAAAAATCAATGAAACAATAGCTGAGTCTTTTTAAAACTTTTTTTTTAAGATTTTATTTATTTATTTGACAGAGAAAGAGATCACAATTAGGCAGAGAGGCAGGCAGAGAAAGAGGGGGGAAGCAGGCTCCCTGCTGAGCAGAGAACCTGATGCAGGACTCGATCCCAGGACCCCGAGATCATGACCTGAGCCGAAGGCAGAGGCTTAACCCTCTGAGCCACCCAGGCATCCCAAGAGCTGAGTCTTTTTAAAAAAATAAACAAAACTGATAAAGCTTTAGCCAGACTCATCAAGAAAAAAAAGAAGACTCAATCAAATCAATAAAATCAGAAATGAAAGGGAAGTTACAACTGACAGTACAAAAATACAAAGAATTATAAAATACTACTAAAAGTATATACCAACATGTTGGGCAACCTAGAAGAAATGGATAAATTCCTAGAAACCTAATCTCCCAAAACCAAATTAGGAAGAAAGAGAAAATCTGAACAGCCTGATTACTAATAACAAAATAAATTCAGTAATAATAATAGTAATTGTAATAATAAAACAATCTAAAATGTCCAGGAACAGAAGGATTCACAGGTGAATTCTACCAAGCATTTAAAGAAGAGTTGATACATATTTTGCTCAAGCTATTCAAAAAAAAAACAAGAAGGAAAGTTCCAAATATATTCTACGAGACCAGCCTTATCCTGATACCAAAAGCTAGACAAAGGAACTATAAACAACAACAATAACAACAACAAAATTATAGGCCAAGGTCCCTGATGAACAGAGATGTAAAAATCTTCAACAAGGTATTAGCAAACCAAATTTAATAATACATTAAAAAGAATCATTCACCATAATAAAGTGGGATTATTCCAAGAACACAAGGGTAAGTTCAAGATCCACAAATCAATAAGATACATTCCATTAACAAAACAAAGGATACAAATCGTATAATCATCTCAATAGATGCAGAAAAAGCATTTGACAAAATGCAATGTCTGTTCATGATAAAAACTCCCAACAAAGCGAGTATGGAGAGAACATACCTCAACATAATAAAGGACATATATGAAAAGCCCAGTTAAACATTGCAGGATACAAAATTAATATAGTTATTAGTATTAATAGTAATGTGTTACATTTCCACACACTAATAATGAACTATCAGAAAGAGAAATTACTGGGGCACCTGGGTGGCTCAGTCAGTTAAGTGTCTGCCTTCAGCTTAGGTCATGATCTTGGGGTCCTGGGACTGACCCCCACATCTGGCTCTCTGCTCAGTGGGGAGCCTGCTTCTCCCTCTCCCTCTGCCCCTCCCCCTGCTAGTATTTGGTCTCTTGCTCTCTCTCAAATAAATTAAATCTAAAAAAGAGAGAAAAATTAAGAAAGCAATCCTATATACAGCTACACCAAAAATAATAAAATACCTAGGAATAAATTTAACCAAAGAGGTTAAAAACCTGTACTCTGGGGGCACCTGGGTGGCTCAGTGGGTTAAAGCCTCTGCCTTTGGCTCAGGTCATGATCCCAGGGTCCAGGGATCCAGCCGTTTGCTCAGCAGGGAGCCTGCTTCCTCCACTCTCTCTGCCTGCCTCTCTGCCTATATGTGTTCTCCATCTGTCAAATAAATAAAATCTTTTAAAAAATAAAATTAAAATTAAAAAAAAAAAGAAAAAAAAAAACAAACCTGTACTCTGAAAACTATCACTCATTGATGAAAGAAATTGAAGGTGACACAAACAAATGGAAAGGTATACCATGCTCATGACTTGGAAGAATATTGTTAAAATGTGTAGACTACTCAAAGCAATCTACAGATTCGATTCAATCCCTCTCAAAATAACAATAGCAGTTTCCACAGAACTAGAACAATCAATCCTAAAATTTGCATGGAACCACAGAAGACTTCAAATAACTAAAGCAATCTTGAGAAAGAACAAAGTTGGAGTTACCACAACTCTAAATTTCAAATTACACTGCAATTCTGGCCAAATGACAAGAGCAGTGCAGACAGACTAAATGAACCTGGGTTCTCAATCCAGGAATCCTCCCTGACTGTGGACTTGGGGATAATAAATCACCTTATTATTTAAACCAGTGTTTGTTAGAGCTCTCTTGTCCCTTGCCGCCAATGGCATCCTCGCTGATGCAGCTGTCATACCATCTCTTTGGATCCCTCTGTCATCACAATCAGTCATTGTGCCCAAGTCAAGAACGTGACAAAAAACTCTCACTACTCTTCAGTGTTATTCTGGTGGCCCTCAATAACGTAACGTGACAAAGATGAAAAATATTGCATTTTATTGTAAATATTGGAAAGGAAGGCACAAGACTCACTCTTTCCACGTGATGCTATTATCCAAGAAAGGGGAAATGCTTCTAAAGAGAAGCTATGGGAATTAATGAGATTTGAGTGAGGTGTTCAAATGCAAGATCAGTATATTAAATCAGGTGGTTTACTGGACACAAGCAAAGACAATATAAAAATATGATAAGGGAAAATCTCAGAACAGCTAAATGCACAAATTAGAATAGCCATATAATATTCAGAAATATCAATAAGAAATACAGAACATTTGCCTGAGAATAGTATTAAAACACAGCTGAGTAAAATCCGAGGAAAGTAAAGAAACATGTTTCTAAATAGAATTCCGTATTTTAAAGGTCCATATTTTCTAATTAGACTAAAGTTCTCTGCAATTCCAATATAAATCTCAACACATTTTCAAAAGCGACAAATGGAAAAAGTGCACAGGAGCAGTCAAGAAATTTTGGATAAAAAGATATGGATGAGGGGAACTTGACCTGATACCGAAACTATATTATAAAATTAGTAATGAAACAGGAATACTAAAATACTCAACTGGAAAACATAACTTTGTAAATAATGAAAGTTTTACATAACTTTGAGAAAAATTGCTAACCAACTTTGGTGGGGGGGAGGTTCTATCCCTACCCCATGGCGCACACAGGCGACAATTCTGAGGAAGTTAACAAGTTGAATAAAAACAAATTTTCCATCAAAACGCATGAAATCACCATTTCTGTAGGTCAAAAGCAGTTGAATATTAGCCATTTCACAGGGCTCAAGCTTCTGCATTAACCAAACCAAAAAGAAAACACTTTTATAAGCTCAGAATGAGGAAAACTGACATTAAAAAAGAAAACAAACAACACTTGGACCATAGAACACTGAAGTAGCCTGCGCTTGTAGAAGTCCTCTGTGCACATGAACAGTGCTGGGCCTTACAGTCAGCACTAAATTAAGTTGAAAGCCAAGAAGAAATAGGGAGAAAAAGTGAGTATCTGTAAAAGGCCAAGGATTAATATGCAGATGACAGAAGAGCTCCTACAGTCTATACAACAAAACAAAAGAGAAATGTGTAAAGTAAACAAGCAATTCCCAGGAGATAATGCAAATGGAAAATAGCATTTGAAAAGATGCTCACCCTCACTAATATAAAGGGACATTTAAATCAAAGCAATAAAAATCTCATTTTTCTTCCAACCTTCTTGCAAAAAAAAGTGGTTACATGAGGGTTAGTGGTTATGTGGGGGAGTAAACATTCTCCTTACACACCCTTGGTGAGTGTTAGTTTAAGAAGCTAATTTGCCCACTTCCGTTAAAATTTAAGATGTGTGTATCCTTCAATCCAACAATTACACATTTCATAGCAAAATGCCTGTATGTGCACCTTCATTGCAGCACTTTTAATTAGGGCCAATAAATAGGAAATTAACACTTTCCAATAATAATACAGAGATTAAATAATTATGGTTTCTCTATACTATATAATATTCTTAGCCATTTAAAAAAGGATATAGATTTTTTTTAATGATTTTATTTATTTATTTGACACAGAGAGATCACAAGTAGGCAGGGGTGGGGGAATCAGGCTCCCTGCTGAGCAGAGAGCTGGATGTGGGGCTGGATCCCAGGACCCTGAGATTATGACTCCAGCCAAAGGCAGAGGCTTAACCCACTGAGCCACCCAGGCGCTCCAAAAAAGATACAGATTAATACATATTGATATGGAAAGTCTGACATCATGACAAAGTGAAAAAAAGCTGCCTTGTGATATAACACAGAACAATTCCATTCATGTAAAAAATACGTATATATATCCTATATGATGCATGTCAAATGCCCTGATTGGCTACTGGGATTATTAGAGCCAAGGAAAACATTCTGTGTAATTGCACTTGTAAGACTTTTTTTTACGATAAGTGTGTCATCACACAAGTTCAAATTCATTCATTTCAACTCACTCAGAAGTCAGCTCCACATGTGTGTATGAGGCATGGCCAGTTCTAGACATCGCTCAGGATCTCTTTTGTTTTAGTTAACTGGTGAAAGCCGCATATCTCTATTAACAAGATCTTCTTTCCTACTGATTTAAGCTCTAATTTTTAAAATTTCTCACTCCCCCAAGGACCACAAAATAACACACAGGATAGGTTTCCAGTGACAAGGAAATTGACAGAACAGCCCTTAGCTCTTAAACTGATCTTGTAATTCAGTAACACACTGCTTTGGAAATAAAGGGGAGTTATGCCTCACCCAGGAAAGCGCCCTGAAGATTTTATCCTTTATTTTGAATTTAAATTTTTTTAATCGATTTTATCCTTTAAACAATGAGAGGAGTGGGGAGCACACTGGATCATCCCGTCCACCTTCTTGTAATCTCCCATTGTTCCTGAGCAGTCTGGGTGGGACACACTCCTCCCTGAGTCTGCCAGCTGGAGTGTGAGTTATTAGCCTTTCTGACCTCATACCACCTTCACAGGACAAGCATCAGGACCCCCCTGCAGGCCCTCGCATTTTCCCTTTGCTCCTGCTCGCTCTGTCTGCTTTTCTCCCTCCCTCCCTCCCTGCGTCCTTATCACAAACCTCTAACACCAGGTTCATCCTTGGCTTCTCTCCCAGCTGCTAGCGGGTGAGCCGGGAGCTGGAAACCCACACCCTTCCCCGGGCACAGAATGACAGCCCGGGGCAGGGCACGTACCGGTGTTTCGAGCTGTGATCTTGGAGCTGTGTCTCAGCAGACGTACAAACACGTTGCTGCCACAGTGGTTCACCATTTGCAAGCGGAGGCCTCTCCGAGTCTGGATCTTGACCAAGCATTTGGCCATAGTCGTTCTCAGGATTCCCTCCGTTCTCCTCTGCCTGTCAGGGCCCGGGGCCGCTACCACCAACCATAGTGGCTCTGACCTTTCACTAACCCTCCATTCTGCTTTAAAGGACCGAGGCAGGGGCCACTCAATGAATCAAATGTCAGGTTCCTAATGCAGCCAACAGAAATAACTCAGGAGGGATCAGCATGGGGCCGGAGGAGGGAGGGGGGTGCTATTTTTAAACTCTTCACTCACTCCCCTAACAAACAATGAAATATTATGCATCATCCCTCCCCCAGCCTCTTCGAAACCAGCAGAGGAGAGCCCCCCCACAAATACTTTATAGTGTCTTAAGAGCCAAATGCCCCCAGGGGATAAAACAACAAGGAGCCAGCTCCACAAAGGAAAAACACAAATGCATGGATTTTTGTTTAAATAAACTTTTTTGAATGGAGCCTTTATTTTGTTTGGGAGCAGCGCTGCCCAATAAAAATGTAATGCAAGCCATGTTTGAAAAGGAGAAGGACATATTCAAACAGTAAAAATATATAAAAATTAATTATAATGATGTGTTTTATCTGAAGCCAAGGTACCCAAAACAGGATCAGCTCACTATATGATACAGAAATTCATTGAAGAGTTTTGGTTCTTTTTTGATACTAAATCTGTGCAACTGGGGTGCATTCGCACACTCAGAGCACACCTCCATTCAGACCAGCCACATGTCAAGAGCTTCCAAGGGCTCTGTCCATATGGGGCTGCCTTACCGGAAGGATAGCTATGGACAGAGTCCTGAGCTCCTCTTAGCACTTTCTGCATCCTTCTAACAAGGCTAACGTTTTTTTTTCATCTGATAGAGAAGGAAACAGGAGAGTAACTGATCTGACCAAAGTCACTGGAAGTGACAAAGCCCTGATTTGAGCCTGGGCTACATTTAACACCAACTGATGACAAAAACAGTTCTGCCTGAGGACTACTAGGTCGCCCCACCTCTCACAAGATGGGTTTTTAAATGCAGCGTCCAAAGCTACATTGTAACTCTCGGAATTTTCAAAGTTCTCCACTTGTCCATCTGTGATATAAAATGTGCTTGTATCCCAGTGTACAGGCTCAGGGAGCACCTGATTTTTAAGTACGTGCTTTATTTGAACAAATCTCAACTGATAATATTAACTGTGCCACACATACTCTTTCTGTTATAGTTCTTTGCTGGTACTCTTTTCTTTCATTTTTATTTTTTTTTTAAGATTTTATTTATTTATTTAATAGACAGAGATCACAAGGAGGCAGAGAGGCAGAGAGAGAGGAGGAAGCAGGCTGTCTGCAGAGCAGAGAGCCCGATGCGGGGCCTGATCCCACGACCCTGGGATCATGACCCGAGCCGAAGGCAGCAGCTTTAACCCACTGAGCCACCCAGGCGCCCCTCTTTCATTTTTAGAAAAAAAAATTTTTTCCCCTCACATACCTACAATTTCATCATGTGTACATGCATTTTTCTACTTTAAAATAGTGACTCTAGCCAACAGAGAATTTTCCTTTCCTGACAAAATGAAACATTATATTCAGGGCAGTCAGCTGAAATCCTGCATTCTTATACTTCACTGTGGGACTACAAATTGATAGAGCATTTCTGGAAAGAAGTTTGGCAAAATAATATTGAGTTTTATAGGTGGGATATTCTTTGACCCAGAAATGCCACCTTCAGGAATTTATTCTGACAAAATAATTAGAAATGTTGACAAAGGGTTTTGGACAAAGACGCTCATCAGAGTATCATTTATGATAGCCACGAAAAAAAACATCTAAATTTCCCATGGGAAAATGATAAAATACATGTGATGGGATATGGTACATCCATTAAAGTTTATGTTTAGGAATTTAATGATGCCGAGGAAAGCTTGCAATCGATCAGTAAGTGAACAATATAACCTCAGTATATAAACAATATGACCTCAACTATCCAAAATTATACATTATAGGCCCAATTATAAATCTTGAAAGGGGAGAAAGGTGGCAGCCAGCTGTGCACAGTGAGCTGTGATCACCTCCAGAGGCCCCCTCAGTGGTCTCTGACAGCCCCCTCCCCAAGGTACCAGTTCCCAGCACCGTAGGGGGCTAGTAAATTTCTGTGTGTTGTGGGGGGGTAGTGATTAGTCAATTTCCAAACTTGGAACTTGAAATGAAAACACCCCCTAAAAATTCACCCTTTTGAACCTTTCAACCGGTTATAGCTCCCCTTGTGATATAATTCAGAGCAGAATCCCCACATATAAAACAGGCCACACAGGAGTAAGGCCCTGGGATAGAAACTGCTTGGCCTTTCCTCCCAGGCACCAATAGTGGATCTTAAAGAATTGCTGAAAATCTTTAGGATACTGCAGAACAAATCAGAAAATCCCTGTTCTCAATAAATCAATGCTTTGCGGTAACACAGATGAAGGGTTTCAAAAATTCCTGTGGGTTCCTGCATGGCAATGGGCCAGGCTCAAATAACAACAAAAAAAATCTCCCTTTACCTATTTGGAGAATATAGATAAAGTATGTGCCTTTCGTTCTGTTACTATGACATGTGACCTGATCCGATGGTACACTCTCAACAGACCTTCCCAGCACTCCCCTCCCCCTGCATTTAGAAAGCAAGTAAAAAACCTGAAACCAAACCACCACACCTTATTTCTGTTCTTTTCCACCAAGAGTTAACTGTCCATTAATTCTCAAACTTCAAATCTCATCATAGTCTCCTCCTTTCATTAACTACAACTAGGCACTGTATTTGGCATTTCAGACATTTTTAATTTTTCCCTCTCCTGTATTTGTTCTCACTCTTGATGCTACTTTTCAGAGAACCTAAGTAAATTCTTTAACCCTCTTTCTGCTGGAGAACTTCTGCTTTTATTTAGACAGAGAGAACTGAGCGGGACCAGCATTCAGTAATGTCCCATCATTTCTCTCGGCCCGGCCCCCGCTAGGTCCTGCTTAAGGAGGGTCGTTCTTGGTCAAGGCGCTGTTCTCCAAAGAACAGTATCAACAGCGTAACATTTGGATGCCCTTGAATACCCTCCCTTGGTTAGATGAATCTGTTTGAAGAAACAGGAGTGCACGTCTGGGCAGTGACAAGAGGCTAAAGAAAGCGGAGGATGTGTGAAGAGAGGAATTGATTTTCCATAGTGAGATGCTAGAAACACTGAAAAATCAAGCGGAAGCCAAAGTGGAGGGAGAAAGATTCAATGATAAGAGCTGTTCACGGCATGAATTCTGTGTCTATTTCCATGACAAACTTCCTGACACAGATTTGGCACAAGGCAACACACTCGCCTCTGTTTTGTGGGTGACTGGGAGCCCGGGTGCAAGCGTGAAATGGAGACAGTACTGTCGCGGTTGTTGGGACCATGAGCTCATGCTAAGCAGCTGCTTAGTGTAGTGCTGGTTCCTGGCCGATGAGCGAGAACTAAGCCCTTGTAGAAAGCAAGGCTTAACGCACAGGCTCTGGGTTCTAATCCTGACTGGACTGTTTCTTACCTCTGAGCCTCAGTTTCCATGCGGTACCTACCTCCCAGGGCTGTTGCGAGGATTAATGAAGTGAATTCATGTGGCAAGTGACACAAAACCATTCAGGAAATATTAGGAATCTTTCTTCCTCTCTCCTCCAAGGGGAAGACAGTGAGGATTTTTAACAGTCTGAATTCTCTTCCTTCTGTCCACCGTCTGTCTCTAGCATTGCTGGCTATTTCTCCCCCAACCGTAGAGACACAGTATTGCTGGTTGTTAAGAGTTTACCTGACCATCCCTGTAACCGTGGGAAAGTCACACAAGCTTCCTGAAATACATTTGTTTTCAGTCTTGTAGAACGGTAATGATATTGGCACTTACGTAACTGGGTCCCTGGTATGTAGTAGGCACTTAACAAATGCTAACTATTCTACTCCAGCATCATCAATATCATGGACCTAACCGGTCCGATAACAGATTTCACTATGTAGTGTATTTGGCCACTAGTTAAAATAGTTGTGGAGATTCAATAAAATTTTAGCTGTTAACTCCAATAAAAAGATCATTAAAAACATATTTAAGGGACGCCTGGGTGGCTCAGTTGGTTGAGCAGCTGCCTTCGGCTCAGGTCATGATCCCAGCGTCCTGGGATCGAGTCCCACATCGGGCTCCTTGCTCGGCAGGGAGCCTGCTTCTCCCTCTGCCTCTGCCTGCCTCTCTGTCTGCCTGTGCTCGCGCTCTCTCTCTCTAACAAATAAATAAATAAAATCTTTAAAAAAAAAAAAAACATACTTAAATGTACTTTGTAATAAATTTAGACTTTAAATATCCATAGTTAAGGGTCTTTGGGACTATCACATACCACAGAGGACTTTTCTAGTATTTTTATTGACATAATAACAATATAATAATAATATAAAATATTTTAATAGTGTATTTGTAATAGGACGAGTGTATTCTTGGGAGCAGAGTGAGAAGAAATGGAGGCCCTTCCCAATACTGGAACAGGGCCTTTGCTAGGTAGTCATCTGCAGAATTCAGTTTCCTCGTTTGTAAAGTGAGGCAACAATGTCTGGCCTATCCACTTGGAAGAAATAGTCATGAGTCCCAAACTATGATAACGGACCTGAAAAAACTCTAAACATGTATAAGATGCTTTGGCATATTGGATACTCATATACTTCTTATCTCCTTATTAGATGAGGCATTTGCTGAGTGCTTTCTGCCTGTAACATGAGAACACTGCTCAGTGGGGCCAGGCATCACCAGGTAGAGGCAGGAGAAAAGCCAAATAAAAACCCTCTGGAGAATTACAGTTGCAAACAGAAGAGAATCCAAACAGCCCAGCTGGGCTCTCCACAGCACCACGGCGGGGAAAGAGAATGCTCTTTGCAGGAACTCCATGGCTGCAGAGCATTCGAGCATAAGGGCTCATCCATCTGTTTTCCTGGCCTTTGCATACACTGAGAAGTGTGGCATCTCTAAATAGGCAGCTTATGCAAGCTGTGCATAAGGGAGAGGGAGAGAGGCAGGGAGGCAGAGCCCTCTCTCTGTTGGGGCTGCCTGTGAGGATTTCTAAATAAAGGCAGAAAACCCGAGAGAGGGAGAGACAGAGAGAGAGAGATCAGGGAAGAGCCCCTCAGATACCGCTCTGCTCTCACTTCCTGTGTTTATCAATACACAAGATACTGCCACGTTCTTCTGAGCAAGAGACACGGGGTCCTGCAGCACCAGGCTGAAGAGCTGGGGGCAAACACTGGAGTTCCTTCCACAGCAGAATGGACTCTGCTGACGGAGGAGGGGGTGTGGGGAGGGGTAACAAAGCAAGGCTGACTTCCCGGTGTCCGGCTGCGCAACTAACCAAGTCAGAGCAGGAGCAGTTGAGACTTGGGGAAGGAAGAGAACCTGTGCATAGTTGCAAATCCCTTAGGTCTGATGTGTTAGGTGTGAGCTGTTGTGTGGCCCCCAGGCACAGGTGGCCAATAAGGAGCTGACCGTTCATGGCAGTGTGGGGCCGAGTGCTCTGTGTGGAGGCTAACACAAGAGAGACAGAAAGGAGTCAAGATCACCCTGGTCAGTGAAAACCCTGTACCTAGAATCCCGGTCTCATTATTCCCAGTTCAGCAGTCTCTCCGTGTCGCTGCTTTGTCTCTCTCTAAACACTAGCAAAATGCAAGCTTTACTGTCTCTAATCGGGGAAGATAATATTCTGAAATGTTAAAAGAATTCCTTCCACCCAGAATTCCTGGCAGCCTTTTCTTGATCCTCAGCCCAGAGAGCACACCTAACCCATCCATCAATAAGACAATGACCACAAATACTTGACCATTAATTTCACAGACCATAAATCCAAGGCAGAAAGACCTTCCCCACCTGCAGACTGGACAAAAGACTCCATACTCTGAGTAAAGGAGAATCGAAGGGGCCATGAGGAGAGGAGAGGGTGACATAAGGGACCCAAATCTCCAGTCAGTACCAGCTGCTGACAGTACCAACAAGCCTCATGGCAGTCATTATTCAGCAAGCCAACCATAGATGGTGCATCAACTTAACTCTCCATCCCCTGTCTAATTTACCTACTATTAAGAGATATCTACCACCCTTATTCACTGGCCTGAAGCACTCTTAGAACCCTGTGAATAGGAATGCCTGGGTGGCTTAGTCAGTTAGGCATCCAATTCTTGATTGCAGCTCAGGTCATAATCTTAGGGTCTTGGGATTGAGACCCACGTTGGGCTCTGTGCTGAGCATGCAGCCTGCTTGAAATTCTCTCTCCCTTTCTTTCTGCCCCTCCCCCCATCCCCACTTGTGTACTCTCTCTCCCTACAAAAAAAAATAATAAATAAATACATTCATAAAAATTAGATTTAAAAACCAACAACCAACCCCCCCCCAAAAAAAACAAAAAACAAAAAAAGGCTGTGAATAAAGACAGGGCCTGGATATCTATAGTTTCCCCACTACAGGGTGTTGGTATCTCAAAAGGGAACCTTCTGTAGCTATCCACAGATGAAACCAGCAGAAATCTCCCACAGGAGTTAGATGGGGACTAGAAATTTCACAACTTCACTGCATTCTTCAGAAGCAGCCATGAGGATCTCCCTTGCAGAATTCAATGACCAAGGCTACCTATAATTCAGATTCTTCCTTTCATATAATCACAGTGTTTTCCCTCAATCCTGGTTGAACCTCAGGCTTAAGGTTCCCTGATATTCCATGACTTAGACCCAGCAAGGCAATCTATGGACAGTATGCTTTGTCAGATGCCAGTTCAGCCCCCCAGATATTTCCCTGGAAGACATGGGTCACAACACTGCCCTTACAGTCTCCAAAGAGAACAGTGTCCCTTGGTCTGTGTTTAGTATTTTCTACCAAGAATCTAGTGCCTTTGTCTATGGACAGAATGAATTTGTTTTCTCACCACTTCAACTTTATTATTTCACTCCCTCCACTCACAAGTCACCATTACAGATAAGCCATTTTTCTCAGAATAAAGGAAATGAAACTCAGCTGCATTAATAAATGGAGCTCTAATTTTTTTTTTCTCCATTTTTACTCAACAGCTTTGCAGATGGTATTCAGGAACAGGGCATCTGTATCTTCCTGTGGGGAGAGGAAAAAAATCCCAAAAAACAACCTCTTCTGGACCCATGGGCTCCCTGAGTAGCTGCTGTGTAATCAAGAAGCTGAAGGTAGCAGGACCCAACCCTTCTGCAAAATACACCTTGAGCCAAGAGCCTCTTTCGTATGCATTCTAGATACATGCTTAAAAAGAGAAACATGTTAGGTCAATAAATGCAAGAAAATGTCCAGCCACTCTAAGTTTTGCCTTTCACATTATCAAAGATTTTTAAAGATTTTTACACTTGGTTTTAAAAGGCTACCGTAAGACACATTCATATATAATTTGGTGGGAGGTGGGGGAGTAAGAGATATTTTTACATATTTACGTGATTGAATGATGTATGTCCATTAAAATTAAAATTGTTGAAGAATAGTTAATGTCATAGGGAATGTTCCTGTGATATTAATGAAAAAGCAGATTAAAAATAACATCTCTGGTGGGACGCCTGGGTGGCTCAGTTGGTTAAGCGGCTGCCTTCGGCTCAGGTCATGATCCCAGCGTCCTGGGATCGAGTCCCACATCGGGCTCCTTGCTCGGCAGAGAGCCTGCTTCTCCCTCTGCCTCTCTGCCTGTGCTCACTCTCTCTCTCTAACTAATAAATAAATAAAATCTTTAAAAAAATCATTTAAAAAAAATAACATCTCTGGTGTAAGTCTATGTTTGTTTCTATGTTTGACTATAAGAAGAGATGAAGAAGGACACTATATAATACTTGAAAGGTCACACCTCGTCATCTAATAGTAAAACTTACAAGTCTTAGTGACAAAGAGAAAATCCTGAAAGCACCCCGGGACAAGAAGTCTGTAACATACAATGGTAGAAATATTAGATTGGCAGCAGAGTTATCCAAAGAGACCTGGCAGGTCTGAAAGAACTGGCATGATATATTCGGAGCACTAAATGTGAAAAATATCCAGCCAAGAATATTATATCCAGCTAGGCTATCATTGAAAATAGAAGGAGAGATTAAAAAGCTTCCAGGACAAACAAAAATTAGAAGAATTTGCAAACACCAAACCAGTCCTACAGGAAATATTGAAAGGGGTCCTCTAAGTAAAAAGAGAGCCTAAAAGTAACAGACCAGAAAGGAACAGAGACAATATACAGTCACGGTCACCTTACAGGCAATACAATGGCACTAAATTCATATCTTTCAATAGTTATCTTGAATGTAAATGGGCTAATCCTCCAATCAAAAGACAAAGGGTATCAGCATGAATTAAAAAAAAACAAGATCCGGGGCACCTGGGTGGCTCAGTAGGTTAAGCCTCTGCCTTCGGCTCAGGTCATGATCCCAGGGTCCTGGGATCCAGCCCCGCATCGGGCTCTTTGCTCAGCAGGGGTCTGCTTCCCCCTCTCTCTCAGCCTGCCTCTTGTCTATTTGTAATCTCTCTCTCTGTGTCAAATAAATAAATAAATAAAATTAAAAAAAACAAAAAAACAAGATCCATCAATATGCTGTCTGCAAGAAATTCATTTTAGACCCAAAGACATCTCCAGACTTAAAGTGAGGGGGTAGAAAACAATTTACCATGCTAATGGACATCAAAAGACAGCTGGGGTGGCCATCCTTATATTAGACAAATTAGATTTTAAGCCAAAGACTATAATAAGAGATGAGGAAGGACACTACATCATACTTAAAGGGTCTTTCCAACAAGAAGATCTAACAATTGTGAATATCTATGCCCCTAACATGGGAGCAGCCAATTATATAAACCTATTAATAACAAAATCAAAGAAACACATTGCTGTTAATACAATTGTAGTAGGAGACTGTAACACCCCTCTCACTGAAATGGACAGATCATCCAAGCAAAAGATCAACAAGGAAATAAAGGCTGTAAATGACACACTAGATGAGATGTACATCACAGATATATTCAGAACATTCCATCCCAAAGCAACAGAATACACATTCTTCTTGAGTGCACATGGAACATTCTCCAGAATTGATCATATCTTGGGTTACAAATCAGGCCTCAACTGGTACCAAAAGATTGGGATCATTCCCTGCATCTTTTTAGACCACAGTACTTTGAAACTAGAACTTAATCACAAGAGGAAAGTTGGAAAGAGCTCAAATACATGGAGGCTAAAGAGCAACTACTAAAGAATGAATGGCCAGGAAATTAAAGAAGAATTTTAAAAAATCATGGAAACAAATGAAAATGAAAACATAACAGTTCAAAATCTTTGAGATGCAGCAAAGATGGTCCTAACTAGGAAGGTATATACCAACACAAGCCTTTCTCAAGAAACAAGAAAGATCTCAGGTACACAACCTAACCTTATGCTTAAAGGAGCTGGAGAAAAAGTAGAAAAGAAAGCCTAAACCCAGCAGGAGAAGAGAAATAATAAAGATCAGAGAAGAAATCAATGAAATAGAAACCAAAAAAAAACAGTAGAACAAATCAATGAAACTAGGAGCTGATTCTTTGAAAGAATTAACAAGATTGATAAACCCCTGGCCAGACTTATCAAAAAGAAAAAAGACCCAAATTAATAAAACCATGAATGAATGAAAAAGGAAAGATCACAACCAACACCAAAGAAATACAATTATAATAACATATTATGAGCAACTATACACCAGCAAAGTAGACAATCTGGAAGAAATGGATGCATTCTTAAAGACATATAAATTACCAAAACTGAACCAGGAAGAAATAGAAAACCTGAACAGACCCATAACCAGTGAGGAGATTGAAGCAGTCATCAAAAATCTCCCAATAAACAAAGGCCTGGGCCCAGATGGCTTCCCAGGGGAATTCTACCAAACATATAAAGAAAAAATTAATACCTATTCTCCTGAAACTGTTTCAAAAAATAGAAATGGAAGGGAAACTGTCAAAACCTTGATCTCAAAACCAGACAAAGACCCCATCAAAAAGAGAGTTACAGGGCACCTGGGTGGCTCAGTGGGTTAAAACCTCTGCCTTTGGCTCAGGTCATGATCCCAGGGTCCTGGGATCAAGCCCCAAATTGGGCTCTCTGCTCGGTGGGGAGCCTGCTTTCTCCTCTCTCTCTCTCTCTCTGCCTGCCTCTCTAAGTGTGATCTCTGTCTGTCAAATAAAAAAAAATTTTTTTAAATCTTAAAAAAAAAAGAAAGAGAGAGAGAGAATTACAGACCAATATCCTTGATGAACACAGATGCAAAAATTCTCACCTAAATACTAGACAATAGGATCCAACAGTATATTAAAAGGATTATTTATGACCAAGTGGGATTTATTCCTGGGCAGCAGGGTTGGTTCAACATCCGCAAATCAATGTGATGCAATACATTAACAAAAGAAAGAACAAGAACCATATGATACTCTCAATAGATGCTGAAAAAGCATTTGACAAAGTACAGCATCCTTTCTTGATTAAAACTCTTCATAGTGTAGGGATAGAGGGTACACACCTCAATGTCATAAAGGCCATCTATGAAAAACCCAGAGCAAATATCATTCTCAATGGGAAAAAACTGAGGGCTTTTCTGCTAAGGTCAGGAACACGGCAGGGATGTCCACTATTACCACTGCTATTCTACATAGTACCAAAAGTCCTAGCCTCAGCAGTCAGACAACAAAAAGAAATAAATGTCATCCGAATTGGCAAAGAAGAAGTCAAACTCTCACTCTTTGCAGATTATATGATATTTTATGTGGAAAACCCAAAAGACTACACTCCAAAACTGCCAGAACTCATACAGGAATTCAGTAAAGTGTCAGGATATAAAATCAATGCACAGAAATCAGTTGCATTTCTATACACCAACAACAAGACAGAAGAAAGAGAAATTAAGGAGTCAATCCCATTTATAACTGCACCCAAAACCAAAAGATACCTAGGAATAAATCTAACCAAAGAAGCAAAGAATCTGTACTCAGAAACATTATAGAGTACTCATGAAAGAAATGGAGGAAGACACTCAGAAATGGAAAAATGTTCCATGCTTATAAATTGGAAGAACAAATATTGTGATAATGTCTATGCTACCTAGAGCAATATACACATTTAATGTGATCCCTATCAAAATACTATCAGCTTTATTCACAGAACTAGAACAAATAATCCTAAAATTTGTATGGAACCATAAAAGACCCCAAATAGCCAGAGGAATGTTGAAAAAGAAAAGCGAAGCTGGAGGTATCAAAATTCCAGACTTCAAATTCTATTACTAACCTCTAATCATCAGACAGCATGGCACCAGCACAAAAAGAGACACATACAACAATGGAATAGAATAGAGAGCCCAGAAATGGACCCTCAACTCTATGGTCAACTAATCTTTGACAAAGCAGGAAAAATGTCCAATGGAAAAAAAGACAGTTTCTTCAATAAATGGTATTGGGGAAAGGAACAGCCATGTGCAGAAGAATGAAACTGGACCATTTCCTTACACCACACACAAAAACAGACTCTACATTGATGAAACACCTCAGTGTGAAACAGGAATCCATCCAAATCCTTGAGGAGAACACAGGCAGCAACCTCTTCAACCTCAGCCACAGCAACTTCACCCTAGAAACATCACCAAAGGCAAGGATAGCAAGGGCAAAAATGAACTGCTGGGACTTCATCAAGATCTAAAGTTTTCGCCCAGCAAAGGAAATAGTCAACAAAACCAAAAGACAACTGACAGAATGGGAGAAGATATTTGCAAGTGACATATAGATAAAGGGCTAGTATCCAAAATCTATAAAGAACTTATCCAACTCAACACCCAAAGAACAAATAATCCAATCAAGAAATGGGCAGAGGACATGAACAGACATTTCTGCAAAGAAGACATCCAAATTGGCAACAGACACATGAAAAAGTGCTCAATATCACTCAGCATCAGGGAAATACAAATCAAAACCACAGTGAGATACCACTGCACACCAGTCAGAATAGCTAAAATTAATAAGTCAGGAAACAACAGATGTTGGTGAGGATGCAGAGAAACTCCTACACTGTTGGTGGGAATGCAAGCTGGTGCAGCCACCCTGGAAAACAGTATGGAAGTTCCTCAAAAAGTTGAAAATAGAGCTACCCTCTGGCCCAGCAATTGCACTACTGGGTGTTTACCATAAAGATCCAAATGTAGTGATCCAAAGGGGCATGTGCACCCCAATATTTATAGCAGCAATGTCCACAATAGCCAAACTATGGAAAGAGTCTTGATGTCCATTGACAGAGGAATGGATGAAGAAGATGTGGTATATATATACAAACATACATATATCTATCTATATATACACACATACATCTCTCTCTCTCTCTCTCTCTCTATATATATATATAATATATAAAAACACAATGGAATATTATGTATCCATCAAAAATGAAATCTTACCATCTGCAACAATATGGATGGACTAGAGGGTATATGCTAAGGGAATAAGTTAATCAGAGAAAGACAATTATCATATGATCTCATTGGGGAAGAGAGGAAATGATCATATGATCATAGGGGAAGAGAGGAAAAGTGAAACAAGATGAAACCAGAGGGAGATAAACCATAAGGGACTCTTAATCTCTGGAAACAAACTGAGGGTTGCTGGAGGGGAGGGCGGTGGGAGGGACAGGGTGGCTGGGTAATGGACATGGGGGAGGGTATGTGCTACGGTAAGTGCTGTGTATTATGTAAGACTGAGCATTCATGGACCTGTACCCCTGAAACAAAGAATACATTACATGTTAATCAAGAAAATATATAGGTGAATTATACACATTAAACCACGGTTTGATGGCAGATCATGGCAGATGATGGCAGATACTTCTAAACTTTTATTTATGGTTTCTATATTTCTAAATTTTGATTTCAGATTAAAACAGAACAAAACAGAACAGAACATGCTTGGCTTCTAGTAAAGTCTAATCCCAGCAGAATACTCTCTTTACATAGCTTTCTCTTATATAAAGAAAGGCTGTCCTGGCTGCAGTTAGAAATCATTCATTCATTCATTTGCTAATTTGGCAAGTATTAATTTAGCTCCACTATGTGTCAGAACATCTCTAAGTCCTGGTGATAATGTGGGGGATGAGGCAGGCAAAGTCTGCTCTTATGGGAAAGACGTTTCAATCAAGGGAGGCAGTCAAGAAACAGGACAAATAATTAACAAGTGTTCAGTAGTGCTAACCACTCCGACAAAAATCAAACAGGATGATGGCATGAAAGGCTGGGAAAACTAACAGAATGGGGTAGTTAGGGAAGACTTTCCAAGGAGCTGAAATCTGAGCTAAGACTTAAAAGAAATGGCCAGCCTTGTGAAGACCAGGAAAAAAAAAAAAAAAAAAACCTCTTCTAGGTAGATGAAAAAGCTTGTGCAAAGGTCCTTAGGTAACAATGAACTCATTGTTCTCCTCATTCTGGTGAACAGGAAGACCAGTACTACAGGAACACAGAGATTCAAGAAGAGAGCAGGAAATGGTCTAAGAGTAGGCAGGGGGCAAAGTGTAGACCAGAGCAAGGAGCTTAGATTTTATCATAACTAGATCTAAGTTACCATTTATAAAATATCACCTGCCTGCTGTGTGGGAAATATGGATTGGGGAGAGGGATTAGAGTAGAAGCAGATACTGTTTGTCAAGGAGTCAGAAGAATGGGTGCACCTGGGGTGGTACATGGGCCATGATTCTGGGATATATTTCAAAGGTTAAAGTGAATAGGATTTTGTGGATGGATTTGACAATTGAGTATACCTTATGACCACTGAGTAGTGGGGGGAGTGTAACCACAGAACATGGGCTTTTAAAATAAGATTCCTGGGATGCCTGGGTGGCTCGGTGGGTTAAAGCCTCTGCCTTCAGCTCAGGTCATGATCCCAGGGTCCTGGGATCGAGTCCCACATCGGGCTCCTTGCTCAGCAGGGAGCCTGCTTCTCCCTCTGCCTCTGCCTCTGCCTGTGCTTGCTCGCTCTCTCTCCCTCTCTCTCTGACAAATAAATAAAATCTTTAAAATAAGACTCCTGGGGGCACCTGGGTGGCTCAGTCAGTTAAGCATCTGTTATGTGTCTGACTCTTGGTTTCAGTTCAGGTCACGATCTCCTGGGTCATGGGATGGAGCCCTGCATCAGGCTCCGCACTCAGCGGGGAGTCTGCTCAGAGATTCTCTCCCTCTGTCCCCCACCATGCGCTCTGTCGAAAATAAATAAATCGTTTTTAAAAAGTAAAATAAAACCAGACTCCTCTACTCAGGATGGGGCAAGTGCTAGGAAAGAGTCTGGTCTGAGAAGGAATGGAACACAGCACTAACAGAAGACAGGAAGGGAGATTCATGCAAGCTCTTAATCCAAAGAACAGGGCAAGGCCTCCCCCTGCCTCCAGGGTCAGGGTTGGGAGTATGGCCTAGCCCCAGGGAGAGGGGCCATTAAGGTCCTGGGGGAATAGTGTGCCCAGGGGAGCACGAGGGCAGAGACTCAGGAAAAGGAGCAAGGCTGGCATGAGGACCAGAAGGAGACAGGACAGAGCAACGGAGAGAGACTAGATGCTTGCTCCAAAGCACTGGGCTTCAGATTCTTAGTAACCACCCCTCCCCTCAGCTAGGTCAGGGCATATTGGCTCTAGAGTCAGGGCAAGCCTGAGCCTGTATTTAGGGGCAAAACTGTATGGCTCAGGCAGGGACTGACAAGCCCACAGAGGTCACAAGGGATGCTCTAATTTTCGAATACAGATACTCCTTCCTTTAATCGCAAAATCTAGTCTGTGTTGGATGATCAAGTGGATCATCCTGGAATTCCTATTTATTTCCCTTTCAGCCAACGCATCTGCCCATTTTCACATTTCCTATGCTGAAGTGGAGGTTTGGGGGTTAAAAACATTTCCAAATTGGACTCCTCTTCTAAAAGGAGATGTTAAAGGCTGGGAGGGCTCTTTCAAGTGGGGAAATTACTAATTTTATATTCCCTTTTAAACGAGCTGCTATTAATTTTCAATTTTATGCTGGCGATTTGCAACTCATGGAAAGAAAGGAGAAAAAAATGTAACCCTGCTTTTACAGATCATTGTGCCCAAGCTTACTGTTTCATTAGCCACATTTAAAAGGATGTGTATACTTTTTGTTTCCCAAAGTGCCGACAGGTGATCCAAAAGCATAGTTTTAAGAGCAGCAGCAATTTGGGGGGAGAATTATGAAAGAACAGAGTGGTGAGGAAACCCAGAAATCATCTCATCTTGTTTTACAAAAGAGGAAATAAGATCCAAGTGACATCGGTGCCCAGTACATACCCAATAAGAAGTAAATGTTTATTGAATGAATGAAGGAACATACAAACGAATGAATGAACTGAACACAGTCTCTCTCTTTATCCAATACTCTGCCCCTCACCAGAGAGCCCCCACTCAGGCTGTGTCCTGAGCCCCCCCAGAGAGTGGAGTCTGGTGCCCTTGTAAGTCAGGGACACAGAGCGACCCCAGAGCATTTTAGTGGGATTGACGTCCCACCTGCCATGTAGCTCGGCAGAGGCCCAGCCTGTGCTTGGGTGACTCACTCGGGTTTACCAGTGTGGAAGACCAGAAGCATGCAGGATGGCATGTCACCACTGTAACCAGAGCGCATAGATCTCACATCTATTTTAGGAATCTGTGGTTTGGGCATGAACAGGGATTTCAGTTTCAAAAACTTGCCCTGCCTTTTCTTCTGTGTCGACTCATCGGGAAGATCTACAGCAGTTCTATCTGGACCTGTTCTGGGGACAGGGTCGGAGAGCAATGCTGGTGCATACTTAGGAATGAATGCATATTTGTTTATAAATTAGATACATA
Organism: Taxidea taxus jeffersonii; assembly: GCA_003697995.1. NCBI lineage: Eukaryota > Metazoa > Chordata > Mammalia > Carnivora > Mustelidae > Taxidea > Taxidea taxus. Next base: position 44,549 of record ML109190.1, read on the forward strand.
CACAGATGCGTTCATGTATTATGTCCATTATAAAAGTTACACAATAGAAACTTCCTAAGAAGGTGATAAAAGTAAAATGCCAATAGAAGTCTGACTCATTTCTTCCTCCACTCCAGTGGGCCATGGTGTACACTCACCACACATGCGCCCCACTCTGAAAGCCATGGCTCTAGGACCCCCAACTCACCATTAGCCAAACTGAGCAAGAGGCTGTACCCCACTGCAGATGGCATTGGACACCCCCAACATCTAGCCCATGCCAACTGACCAGAGCCTTTTTTCTTTTGTTATTACACATTTATTACTGTATCATAGAATCCAGAAACTTCTGAGATCATAAAATCAACTTAGAACATGTTATTCTTACTATTCCATGAACATATTATAATTTCCTTATATGACCCTCTTCTTCTCTTTACCTGTGGCAACATATACCACTACTGCAGACACTAAAAATTTTAATACACTCAAACTATTAAAAATGATTTAAAAATAAAACAGCCAGGGGCACCTGGGTGGCTCAGTGGGTTGGGCCTCTGCCTTCGGCTCAGGTCGTGATCTCAGGGTCCTGGGATCGAGCCCCGCGTTGGGCTCTCTGCTCAGTGGGGAGCCTGCTTCCCTTTCTCTCTCTCTCTGCCTGCCTCTCTGCCTACTTGTGATCTCTCTCTCTGTCAAATAAATAAATAAAATCTTCAAAAAATAAAAAATAAAACAGCCAGAGTCTCTTTCCTGAACCCTGCCCATACTGCCTATGTTGTCAGGAACCTACCATTACAGGTCTAGCTATCAGAGTGGATCTAGCACAATACTTTTTTCCCACTTAATTCTGGGTCTTCACAGAAGAGCAGGAAGGGGGCAGATTCTGTGAGATCCTAACTCAAGCTAAGCCTGAGTATCACAAAGAACATTTAACACAACTGACCCACTAGCAAAAACACTAGAAAACAGAACCTCATGCTGATTCTGGAAGGCATCTAGAATTCAGACAATTATAGCCTCCGCTTTTGAATGACAATGGCTTAATACCATTTTTTCACATTTCCCCTCCTGTGGTTTCTTAGGGACGCGATGAGAGTGCTTACTTGTCTAAGTGCCAAGCAAAATCTCTTTCCACCACAGACCACACTCTGGCTGTCACAACTACTCACACTTGCACCCTCCCCTGGCTCACATCCCAGCCCTTGGAGACCATGACCAGATTAGTTCATAGGACATTTGACTGACAGATTTTTTTCCCCACCCCGGCTGAATCCTTTAAAGCAATTAATTACTACGACTTAAGTACAGCAGCATAGCGCCAACCTGAACAGGAGCCGGGATTTGGGAAATTCTATACCAAATGGCTTTCACTAATGAAGCAGAGGATCCTTAACACAGAGTAATGAGCAAATGAGTAATTAGAACTTGGCCCAAAGTGAACCATTCCTTATTTAAGAAACTTGGTTTTAAAATCAGAAAGTGATTCCCAGAAGGCAACACGCTTCCTGCTCAAAGTCTGGGTTTTCCCCTATGAGGAATTCTGCCTGGTGTGGCACACCTGTCCCTGTGCTGAGGCAAGGTGACGCTCTCCAGTGTGCAGGAGGTCTCTGACGAGTCACTAGATCCTGCACGCTGTGATCGAAAACCTGAAGCCTCAACCTGTGCGCCAAGCGAGCAGCAGCTCTTCTCACGGAATCAGACTCCCTACACTTATGGAAATCCTCTCTTTTTCCATTATGCCAAATGAATTATGAAAATAAATGCAGTTCTTTAGGGACTGGTTCTGTTTTGGCCATTTTTGGTGTGTTCTATGTCATCTAAGATACCCGGGCCAGGAATCTGACAGCCAGGACCCGATTCCCACCCTGGTACTTACTTAGCTAGTGACTTTATGCAAACTGTCTCCCCTTTCTGGGCTTTCTCGTGTGTGGAAGAACAGGGCGGGTCAGGGGTGCTAAATCAGAGACTGGCAAACTTCTCCTCTCAAGGCCCAGACAGCAAATTTGATGCTTTGCTGGCAAAGAGCTAAAATCAAGGATAATATGTAGGTATTTATATAATCATTTAAAATGTAACCATTAGGTCTTGGGCCAGGAAAAAAAAGGGGGGGGGGTATTAGGCCAGCCATAGGTGATAGTTTGCAGATACCTGTGCCAGACGATTCTCAACGTTCCCTCTAGCCACCAAAAGCTGCGAAAAACATTCCTGAGGCCAAGTTCCCTTTCTCTATATAAAAGATCGCAAGCCATGGCCTTGGAATTTGACTTTGATATTAAGCAAAAGAATCGAGTTTAGAGCTAGAAAGTAGCGAGAAGTATTCAAGTCCACTCTTCTTAGCTTATAGCCAATAAAAATGAGGCTTGGAAAAGTGGAACCTCTGGTCTATGGTCACCCAGCTGCCTGGTGGGAGGGGCCAAGACCAGAGCATGTATTTCCCTACTTGTCCAAGGCATCAAGGCCCGGACACAGAGAAGCCACATGAAGCAATGCTATGTTTACACTGAGGAATACAGTAATTCATAAAATGAACAGTTCAAGGGAATTAGCCAATGATAGAAGGGAAATGATTCACACTGTTGGTGTCTTACGATGTAAAATATAAAACCCTTGCAAGATACAATGTGCTTAAATGGCATCGGAACCAAGGCATTTAGCTTCCTTACAGCCTGGTAAATACTTAAATTTCAAAGATCTCCTTCAGGTGAACACACTTCTTAGTACTTGAGTGGCCAGTAAATACCAGAAACCAAAGTTCCAAAGATGAAACCAACCCCAGAGAAAAGCACAAAAAGGGAAGTTGGCAAACTTTTGAAGAGTTCACAAACATGAACTAGCAGAGCTCGTTCAGGCCTTTATCTTGGCCCCGAGTTGTTCTTGGCATCTCCTACCCCAGAGGAGTTGCTGCCCCAAACTTCCAGAATTCAACAGATGTGATGACAAATTCTGAATTTCGACTTTGCCAATCTAATACTGCAGTTATAAGTAAACCCAGATGTTTCCCTCTGCTCTGCGGAGGCTCCTAGCTCCTACAGAAGCAGGTTTGTCTGCTGAATATCTATCAGCAGTGGGAGACTGGGGGTGCCACTACATGAAAAAGTTCAGGAGGACCCAAACTTGTGCAATGCTAAAAAGATGCTTGAGATAGCCTTTTTAGGAGTCTCTTCTTATCCAGGGTATTAATCCACTAATCTGCATCTGTGTTAAATGCACAATTCACTCCCAATTCACTCTTTGACCAAGAGTTCAATTTATGGTATATCTTTATGCACTAATGCTTTCAACAGTAAGCAAACAAAGCAGAAAATTCAAAAACTGTATGCAAGAGATGATTGCATGGCATTACAATGCACAGGGAAGGAAACTGCTAACACATTTACATTGATTACCTCAAGAAGTGGGATAATCGAGGAGGTGATTTTTTTTCTGTTTTAGCATTTTCTCAGTTTTCTAAATCATAATCAGTTTTACAATAAGAAAATAAAAACAAATAGTAAGCACAAAGCCTGTGGCAGGGACAAGTGCAATTAGAACTGGTGTTAATTTGTCGGCCATCACCAGGTAGCAGTAACCACAAGGGAAAATGTGGTTCCGTAGGGTTTATGAACAGCTCCTGCTGTTTGATGGAATACCAGTGCATTATTCCTAATGCACATCCTGACCTACCCTAAGTCAAGGGAAGAAAATTACTTAGCATAAGGGGGGAAATGGCAAGGAAGAAAGACACTGAAGCCAAGAGAAGAGGGTACATTTGCCTGAGCCATAGCCATGGAACTCCACAAAGGAAGAAAAGAAGGAAGAGGACTATCACATCAGACCAGCAGGAAGGGAACTAGATTTAGTAGAGAGTGGAAAGGAATTCAGAGGCAGTATAATCATAGCAGCCTTGGGCTGATAGAGACCTCACGAGTGATGTGACTGGAGCAACTGTGTTAGTGTATGACTGGCTCTGCCTAGTAGGACTTTGAAAGACTAACACATGGAGTGGAATGAAAAAAAAAAAAAAAAGATCCAGCTGTATGTTGCCCACAAGAGACTCACCTTGGATGTAATGACACATGCACTGAAAGTGAAGGGATGGAAAAACATTTACCATGTAAGTGAAAGTGAAAAATATAAAAAAGCTGTGGTAGCAATACTTACATCGACAAAATAGACTTTAAAACAAAGACTGTATAAGAGACAAGGGCATTACATAATGATAAAGGGATCAATCCAACAAGGGGATATAACAACTGTGAGTACCTATGCATCCAATACTAGAGCACCTAAATATATAAAGCAAATATTAACAGACATAAAGAGAGAAATTTATGATAATACAATAATAGTAGGGAGTCTTTTAATACCCCACTTACATCAATGGATAGACCATCCAGGCAGAAAACCAGTAAGTGTATTTGAACGACACATCAGGCCAAATAGACATAACATATATACCATCCAAAAACAAAAGAATACACATTCTTTCCAAGTATACATGAAACATCCTCCAGAAGAGATCACATTAGGCCACAAAACAAGGCTCAAAAAATTTAATACTGAAATCATACCACACATCCTTTCTGACCACAATGGTGTGAAACTAGAAATCAGGAAGAAGAAGAAAAAAAAACCTGGAAAAAAACAAAAACACGTGGAAGCTAAACAACATGATACTAAACTACCAGTGGGTCAACAAATAATCAAAGAAGAAATAAAAAAATAGAGGTAAATGAAAATGAAAACACAGTAGTCTAGCCTAAATTTTAGAAATGCAGTGAAAGCAATTCTAAGAGGGAAACAAAGTCATACAAGCCGACCTGAAGAAATAAGAAAATCCTCAAACAATCTAACCTTACACCTAAGGCAACTAGAAAAAGAGAGTAAACAAGCCTAAGGTGAGTAGAGGGAAAGAAATAATAAATATCGCGAATAAACAAATGAAATAGAGACTAAAAAGCAGTAGAAAAGGTCAATGAAACCAAGAGCTGGTTCTTTGAAAAGATACATAAAATTGATAAACCTTTAGCCAGACCCATTGAGAGAAAAAGAAAAAGGACCCAAATTAATAAAATGAGAAACAACAAAAAATAACAACTGCCACCATAGAAATACAAAAGATTATAAGAGAATACCATAAAAAATTATATGCCAACAAACTGGACAACCTAAAAAAAAATAAATTCCTATAAAGTCTTCCAAAATTGAATCAGAAAGAAATAGAAAATCTGAACAGATCACTAATAACAAAATTTGTCATAAAAAAACTACCAAAAAATAAAAGTCTAGAACCAGATGGATTCACAGGTTAATTCTATAAAACAGTGAAAGAAGAGTTGTTACCTATTTTCTTGAAATTACTCAAAAAAATAGAAGAGAAGGGAAAGTTTCCAAATATATTCTATAAGACCAGTATTACCCTGATACAAAAAACAATAAGACCAAAAAAAGAAAACTATAGGCCAATATCCCTGATGAATATAGATACAAAAATCCTCAACATAATATTAGCAGACCACATTTAACACTACATTAAAAGGGTCATTCACCATGATCATATGGGATTTATTCTGGGGTTGCAAGGTTGCCAATCAATCAGTGTGATACACCACATGAAGAAAATGAAGGATAAAAATCCTATGATCACCTCACAGGTGCCAGAGAAAGCATTTGATGAAATTCAACATCCATTCATGATAAAAAGTCTCAACAAAGTGGGTTTAGAGGGAACATATGTCAACACAAGGACCATGAATTACAAACCCACAAGCTACTCAGTGAGAAAAACTGACAGCTGTTCCTCTAAGATCAGCAACAAGACAAGGATGTCCACTCTTGCCACTTTTGTTCAACATAGTACTGGAAGTCTTAGCCACAGCAATCAGACAAGAAATAAAATGCATCCATACTGGGGTGCCTGAGTGACTCAGTTAGTTAAGCATCTGACTCATGATTTCAGCTTAAGTCATGACCTCAGGGTCCTGGGATCAAGCCCCAAGTCGGGATCCTGCTCAGTGGGGAGTCTGCTTGACAATTCTCTTTCTCAATCTCCCTCTCTCCCTATTCTCTCTCTAAAATAAAAAACAAATCATTTTTTAAAATACATCCATATTGGTAAAGAAGAAATTAGACTGTCACTATTTGCTGATGACATACTATATACAGAAAACCCTAAAACTCTACCAAAAAACTGCTAAAAGTAATAAATGAATTCAGGAAAGTTGCAGGATACAAAATTAATAGCCAATTATTGGCATGAATCAGTACTAATTGGGTACTAATAACAAAGGAGAAGGAGAAATTAAGAAAACAATCACAGTTATAATTATACCAAAAAGAATAAAATACTTAGAAATAAACTTAACCAAAGAGGTGAAAGACTTGTACCCTGAAAACTATAAAACATTAATGAAAAAAACTGAAGATGACACAAGCAAATGGAAAGATATCCCATGTTTGTGGATTGGAAGAATTACTATTGTTACAATGTCCATACTACCCAAAGCAATCTATAGATGCAGTGTAATCCTTATCAAAATATCAACAGCATTTTTCACAGAACTAGAACAAATAATAATAAATAATAATGAAGATTGCTGAACCAATCTTGAGAAAGAGGAACAAAGCTGGAGTTATCAGAATCCCAGATTTTAAGATACACTATAAATCTGCAGTAATCAAAACAGCATGGTACAGGCACAAAAAGTAGTCATAAAGATCAATAGAATAGAATAGAAACCGCAATGTCCACAATAGCCAAGTTATGGAAAGAACCTAGATGTCCATCAACAGATGAATGGATAAAGAAGATGTGGTATATATATACGATGGAATACTATGCAGCCATCAAAAGAAATGAAATCTTACCATTTGCGACAACATGGATGGAACTAGAGCGTAGTATGCTTAGCGAAATAAGTCAACTGGAGAAAGACAACTACCACATGATCTCCCTGATATGAGGAAGTGGAGATGCAACGGGGGTGGGGGTTAAGGTGGTAAGAAAAGAAAAAATGAAACAAGATGGGATCGGGAGGGAGACAAACCAAAAGAGACTCTTAATGTCATAAAACAAACTGAGGGGGGTGGGGGGGAAGAGGGGTTGGGAGAGGGTGGTGGGGTTACATTATATGTTTAAATAAAAAAACTTAAATAATAAAAAAAAAAGAATAGAGACCCCAGAAATAAACTCACGATTATATGGTCAACTAATCTATGACAAAGGAGGCAAGAATATCCAATGGGAAAAAGATAGTCTCTTTAACAAATGGTATTGGGAAGACTGGACTGTGACATTGCAGAAGAATGAAACAGGACCACTCTCTTACACCATACATAAAAATAAACTCAAAAAGGATTAGAGACCCAAATGTGAGACCTGAAACCATAAATATCCTGGAAGAGAGCATGGGCAGTAATTTCTCTGACACTAGCAATAATAACATTTTTCTAGACATGTCTCTCAAGACAAAGAAAAGCAGAACACACACACACAAGCACAGAAACCCACACAAAAAAGCAAAAATAAACTATAGGAACTATGTCAAAATAAAAAGCTTCTGCACAGTGAAGGAAACAATCAACAAAAAGAAAGGGCAATCTACTGAATGGGAGAAAATATTTGCAAATGATATATCTGGTAAAAGGTTAGTATCTAAAATGCATAAAGAACTTACATAACTCAACATCAAAAAACCCCAAAAATCCAATTAAAAAATGGGCAGAGGACTTGAATTGGCATTTTTCCAAAGAAGACATACAGATAGCCAACAGGCATATGGAAGGATACTCAAGGCTGCTAATAATCAGGAAAATGCAAATCAAAACCACAATGAGAGATCAGCTCACACCTGTTAGAATAGCAAAAATCAAAAAGACAAGAAATAAGTATTGATGAGTATGTAGAGGAAAAAAAAAACCCTTGTAAACTGTTGATGAGAATGTAAATTGGTGTAACCACTATGGAAAACAATATGGAAGCTCCTCAAAAATTAAAAATAGAAATATTATATGATTAAGTAGCTTTACTACTGGGTATTTACCTAGTAGAAGCAAAAACACTAATTCAAGAAAATATATGCACCCCTATGTTTCTTACAGAGCTATTTGTAATATCTAAGATATGGAAGCAAGCTAAGTGTCCACCAGTAGATGAATGGGTAAGGAAAATGTGGTATATACATATATATGCAGCCACTAAAAAGGATGAAATTGTGCCATTTGTGACAACATGGATGGACCTAGAGGGTATCGTGTTAAGTGAAGTAAGTTAGATGGAGAAAAACAAACACCATATGATTTCATTCATATGTGGAATCTAAAAAAATACATGAATAAACAAACCAATATAAAGCAGAATCAGACCTATAAGTACAGAGAACTGATGGTTGCCAGAGGGTTGGAGGGAAGGATGGGCAAAACAGATGAAGGACAGAGGGAGACACGGGCTTCCAGTTATGGAATGAACAAATCAGGGAATACAAGGCACGACATAAAGTCAGTGATAACGCAATAGGGTTGTACAGTGACAGATTGTAGCTGCACTTGTGGGGAGCTGAGCACAATTACAGACTTGAAATAATGTAACATCGTGTGTCAACTATACTCAGATAAAAATAAAAGAAACACAGACCCTAAGATGCGAAAACGCAGTAGGCCCCACAGGTCACCTGTTATGTGTTGGGTTGGAGGAGAGGGGGTCAAGAATAGAGCGTGGTTGATGATGAGGACAATACTCCTTTCATATGCTCAAAATACCTTCCACCGGTGAACACAGACTTTCTGGAATTTCAATGACGTCATCTTAAGCAATCTACAGCTAGGGCTAGACAGTGTAAACAACCCTTTAAACACACCCTCACCCCTCCACACACAGAGCACCATCCATGAACGTGCACACACTCAAACCCCCATGCACAAACACACCCAAATAGTTCCAGGGGTGTGTGCGCACGCACGTGCACGTACACACACACACACACACACAGCTAAATGGTAGCAGAAGAGAGCTAGTTTTATCACTCTCCTTAATTTCCATCTATTCTATTCCATCTTTTCCATCATCACTTTCATTTTCCAATTCCACAGGTGTAGGCACATTCTCAATCAAGTGCAAGAAGAAGCAAGTGCAAGAAGCAAATCAGGTTCTCAAGAAGCAAGTGCAGCTTCAAGCCACCCTCAATCCAACAACACTGCCACCCTTGAAGACACTCCTTTATGGAAATTTGGGTGTCCCCACCGTGCTTTCGTTTGCTAGCAAGAGGGTGTCAAACACTTTGAACTCTTATGTAGTTTTTTTTCTATCAAGAGGAAGAAAGCATGGTTTCCTGCTTATTTATTTATGCCTGCCTGCCCCACTGCTCTGGTAGACCAGAGTGATGTTCACTGGGTGTCACTAATTGCCAGCTACAAAGTCCCACGTGATTACTGTTATTCACTTTCTTTACTATAGTCCAGCATTCTCCTGTAACAAAAAATACACTCCACCAAGCATATTGCTACCTACACTATGGAGACCCTACCTCCATACGGCATGTGATTTTATTCAGATCAATGACTCCTTAAAATACCATTTTTACCCTGAACAATTCCCACTTTCAATTTTTTTCTTCTCCTGAATTTTTTTCTTTTTTTTTTTTTTAAAGATTTTATATTTTTATTTGACAGAGAGAGAGAGAGAGCACGCACGCACAAGCAGGGGGAGCAGCAGAGGGAGAGGGAGAAGCAGGCTGTCTGCTCAGTAGGGAGCCCAATGCAGGGCTCCATCCCAAGACCCTGAGATCATGACCTGAACCAAAGGCAGATGCTTAACGACTGAGCCACCAAGGCGCCCCCTCACGAAATTTTCATAAGTTCCTCATGACACTTTGCAAATGGACTGCCCATTCTCAGAGAAAGTTTTCCACAGCGTTAATCTACTTGGATCCTGTAACTGAGCAACTCTGGGGCAGTACTGAACTTTCCTGTTGCCTGGCGGTGCCTAGGAGCGGATTTTGTTTTCTTCTCTACACAGACACAGCCAATACTTCACAGTTAATCCTCCAGCTGTCCTGTCATGTGAATGAATGGGGTCACACGTTCTCCCAGAGTGCCATTGGGCTAATCTGGGCAATCATGCTCTCCACAGCTGTCTTTGAGAAGCATGAACCTCTAGGCAGAATAGCAAGAGCTTGTCAGACAAATGAGTGGTTATAACCCCGGAGAGTCATGATGGCTGCACAAACACCACCACCATGGCACCCACGTGAGACAAGGTGCCAGGATCTTCCCAGGACCTCACAGAGACTGTGCCTCCAAGGGTCATGGTTAGGACCTTCTTTCTTCTCCCAACCTGATTTTTAAAAAAATTCCTAACAAGGCAACTCTTTTAGCTCAGACTGTCAGCCTTGACCTGTTCTTGGACCCAGTTCCAAAACGTGTGATTTGAAATTCCCCAAAATAAGAATCTGAACCACTACACAGAGTTGGGGAATAGTGATGTCCAAGCATTCTCCACACCATGTCTGAAGCTCAGCAAAGCAATGCAGTGTGTAACTCTCTCAAGGGCTCCAATATCACTCTCCTCCTTACAGAGTTCACTCTCAGAATCTCGGAGACAAGGGCAGAGCCTGGACAGGAGTCCCCAGGCTGCCCACCTGCCGGGGGAAGCAGTGAGCCCTTCTCAACAACTCTACCACTTTATTAGCTTAGACGCACTGACTCCTCCCGAGTCCACTCCCTCTGCCTCATTCAGCCCTTGGTTACCTATTTTCTGGGCTTGTGCAAAGGTTCCTGTGCGGACTCTCTGCCTCCACCCCAGAGAGTCTCAGCCAGGGAGCAATTTTGTTCCCCAGGGGACACCTGACAACACCTGGAGACATTTTTGGTTATCAAGACAGGTGGCGTGCTACTGGCATCTGCTGGGTAAAAGCCAAGGATGCCGCTCAACATCGTACAAAGCTCAGGACAGTCCCCAACAAAAAATGATCCAGCTTCAAATGTCAGTGGTGCTGACACTCTGCTCCAGCCACACCTGCCTCAAATCTGCCCTCTTTACCCCACAAATGATATAAACCATAATTCCAATCAGGTCACTGCTATGCCTGAAATCTTCCAGTGCCTCCCATGTACCTTCAGGTTCAAGTCTAAACTCTCCTTAGCAAGTCATGGAGACCCATCATGATCCGGTCCTTTCTTAAGTTTGCCTGCCCTTTCATTTTTTCCTGACCTTTCTTCCCCAAAGCCACACCAGCAACCAGTGTAGGCAGATCAGGCCACTCACAACTCCCTCTGCCTGTCAGTTTTATGTCAGACACTAATCCGACTAAAGGGGAACAAGACACTCTCCAGGTAGCTTGAAGCACTGAGATCTCATGAGGCACACAGAAAAGTGAGCACACTTCCATTTGGTAAGGCCAGAACCTACTCATCACCTCTGTGATTTCACTGCTGTCACAGGCTGTGAGCCTTGAGGAAGACAGCGTCTACATCTTTTTTTTTTTTTTTTACTTTATTTAAGCTTTATTTAAACATATGATGTAACCCCACCACCCTCACCCAACCCCTCTTCCCCCCACCCCCCTCAGTTTGTTTTATGACATTAAGAGTCTCTTTTGGTTTGTCTCCCTCCCGATCCCATCTTCTTTCATTTTTACTTTTCCTACCACCTTAACTCCCACCCCCGTTGCATCTCCACTTCCTCATATCAGGGAGATCATGTGGTAGTTGTCTTTCTCCAGTTGACTTATTTCGCTAAGTATAATACGCTCTAGTTCCATCCATGTCATCACAAATGGTAAGATTTCATTTCTTTTGATGGCTGCATAGTATTCCATCGTATATATATACCACATCTTCTTTATCCATTCATCTGTTGATGGACATCTAGGTTCTTTCCATAACTTGGCTATTGTGGACATTGCTGCTATAAACATTCGGGTACACGTGCCCCTTTGGATCACTATGTTTGTATCTTTAGGATAGATACCCAGTAGTGCAATTGCTGGGTCATAAGGTAGCTCTATTTTCAATTTTTTGAGGAACCTCCATACTGTTTTCCAGAGTGGTTGCACCAGCTTGCATTCCCACCAACAGTGTAGCAGGGTTCCCCTTTCTCCGCATCCTCGCCAGCATCTGTCATTTCGTGACTTGTTCATTTTAGCCATTCTGACTGGTGTGAGGTGGTATCTCATTGTGGTTTTGATTTGTATTTCCCTGATGCCCAGTGATATGGAGCACTTTTTCATGTGTCTGTTGGCCATCTGGATGTCTTCTTTGCAGAAATGTCTGTTCATGTCCTCTGCCCATTTCTTGATTGGATTATTTGTTCTTTGGGTGTTGAGTTTGCTAAGCTCTTTGTAGATTTTAGATACTAGCCCTTTATCTGATATGTCATTTGCAAATATCTTTTCCCACTCTGTCAGTTGTCTTTTGGTTTTGTTGACTGTTTCCTTTGCTGTGCAAAAGCTTTTGATCTTGATGAAGTCCCAATAGTTCATTTTTTCCCTTGCTTCCCTTGCCTTTGGCGTTGTTCCTAGGAAGAAGTTGCTGCGGCTGAGGTCGAAGAGGTTGCTGCCTGTGTTCTCCTCAAGGATTTTGATGGATTCCTTTCTCAC